>ML977580.1:0-121166 GCA_010015725.1 Amniculicola lignicola CBS 123094
AAGGATCCTAAGAAGGGGAGTTAAAAGTTAATACTATAATTATACAAGCAAATATTAGGATATAGGGGAATTATACAGCTAGGACTATTAAGCAAGTAACCTAAAAATAAAAAGTTGCTAGTATCTATACATAGATAACAAAGGGGTAATATATTACCCTTATATAGAGTTATATAATCTTATTATATAATGCCTATATAAAGGCTTAGCAGGGGGTTATATATAAAACCTCTATCCTAGCTATATCTAGATAGACATAAACAATACTATAATCTGATTAAGTATTACCCCTATTAAGCCTATACCAATATATATATATAGAAGATAGATTTCCACCTTTATGCTTGTATACCTTATTATACACCTATTATACCTTATAGAAGGAAGTCTATTTAATAGTTGGCTTATTTATATAGTAAGGTTTTCATTTCATGTAATTTATACTATCTTCCTGTACACTAGTTCAGTGTATCATCTAATCTCTCTATTATATATACTAGTTTAGCAGGCTTAATAGGTAATAAAACAAAGGTCCTTATTAATTTACTAGGATAAGACTCTATCTTTACTCTTGCTAATTTGCAGTTAAAGTTAATCAACTACTAATTAGTATTAAATAGACTTCCTTCTACAAGGTGTAATAGGTATATAATAAGGTATATAAGTGCAAAGGTAGAAATCTATCTTCTATATATATATATTAGTACAGGCTTAATAGGGGTAATACTTAATTAGATTGTAGTATTATTCATATCTATCTAGATATAGCTAGGATAGAGGTTTTATATACAACCCCCTACTAAGCCTTTATATAGGCGTTATATAATAAGATTATATAACTCTATATAAGGGTAATATATTACCCCTTTATTATCTACGTATAGATAATATTATTAATATAGAAGAAGATAATTAGCTGATTAGATATCTATAGGTAGGGAGTATCTTTTATTAGTATAAGGCCTAAGGCTAAGAGTATCTTAGTTAGTTCCTAATACTATAGAGCTAGTAAGGACTTTAATCTATATAGGGCTTACTAGAGCTTCTAGAGGTAATCTATATCTAAAAAACCTTTAGGTAGTAAGTAGTATATAGGGGTTATAAGCTTCACATTAGTAAAGGCATTTATAGCATTATATTAATGGATCTCTATATTAAAGTCAGCTATAATTACTATAAGGCCCCTAAATATCCTTACAGCTAGCGTAGCTACATAGGTATCTTTAGCTATTAATTATAGGTTACCTCTTACACAGATCCAAGCCTTATATTTCTATAGATATCCTTTATTATCTAGCTTATATTTAAATACCTATATAAGTAGTAGAGCCTCAGGCTTAGCCTAGTTATTAAAGTCTTCCTAGGTAATAAGCTAATAGGTCTCTTTTTACTTCACAGTAGTAATCTCAAGCTATATTGCCTAATGAAAGCCTTGTTTATAAGGATATTAAAGCTTTTCAACCTCCCTAAGGTGCTTAGGCTTAGGAGGTAACTTGCTTTAATGGAATTGAGTTTTCAAGCTATTAATTAATATTGATACAAAGGTAGCCTAATATTTATTAATTATATAACTCTTATTAAGCTTCTAAGCAGGTTTTTAAGCTCTCTTTATACCCTATAGAAGGATATATCCTAAGCTAATATTAGTATTAATTAATTCCTAGTTTGGAGTAACGTTCTTCTACTTCTATAATAAGGATAGAGGTAGGGTTAGAAGCCCCTAAGGGAGCTAGTTAAGCCCCTAAGTGCTTTCCTAATTTTAACTATGTAGATCCTTTATAGTAGTAATATACCTTAATAAGCTTAAGGTAGGATTAATATCCTCTAGCTAAGGCTCTTAATTAATCTTATCCTTATTAGATAATTCCTTATTATCTACTATAATTGTATAGATTACCTACTAAAGCTTAGTACCCCTAAGTTAGTCTAATATATCTTTAGCGTAGAATAGATCCTCCTTAAATATTACATTGTAGGTTTAAATAACCTTTGTTATTTTATCTCCTTTTCCTTTTAGGATCTATATTTAATAGATATTAGAGCTATTATAGCCTACTAGATATCCAATAAGAGCTTATATAGTAAGCTTATCCCCCCTAGGGATCTAGGTACATAGAGCGTAGGCTTAGTAGCTAAATATCCTTATATAAGTAATTAAAGGCTTCTTCTAATAGGCTAGCTTATAAGGGGTCTTCTAATTAAGGCTCTTTATAGGCGTGTAGTTAAGAAGGTATATAGTAGATATATATATCTCAGGGGCTAGCCTAATTAGGAGATTGCTAGCTTCTCTTATATATCTTAAACACTTAATAAGGCTCTTCCCTAATTATTTAGTAGAGCCGTTTTGCTCCTCTATATAAGGTAATCTAATTTAGAAGGTAATCCTATTATTAATATAATAGGCTTGAGCTGAATCATTATTAAGGCTATATCTACACTTATTATCTACTATTAGAAAGTTAATCTTAGTATTAAATTGTTATTTTATAAGTTTATCCAATCTTATAAGAACCTACCTTATTATTGATTTATTCTTTTTATTAATTAGATATATAAAATTAAACTTTATAAATAGGTAGAAGGCATAGAAAACATATTAAGTATTATTATAGCTGACATTATCTAGCCCAATTAGGTTAATTACTAGAGTCTTAAAAGGGTGGGAAGCTCTAAGGGCATAGCTAAAGCGTTATAATATAACCTTGTAAGCTTTATTAATTATACATTACTTATAATCCAAAGTATTTAGAGCTAGGCCCAAAGGGGAAGTTATCCTATTAATATTATCTAGTAGGTAATCAATTACCTTATAACCTACGTAGCCTATTATCTTATAGAGTATTATTTTTATAAGTAATCTCTATAGTCTAGGCTTAGTAGATCTCTAAGGTCTCCTCTAATTAGCTATATATACTAAGAATGGTATTGTTAGTAGCTCCTAATTAGTTGCTAAAGGTTACTAAGCAATAATCCAATAGCCTCCTTACTTTATAAGATTAATAATATCTTACTAGGATTCCCCTGTTTTTTAATATAACGTACTTTATAAGCGAGTGGCCTATATAAGTAAGTGGCCTATCTAAAATCATATATAAAATCCAGCTTAGTAAGTAGCTCTATCTCTAGAACTACTAGATAGAATTTTCTAAATTTTTTACTAGAGATTTAGATATATTCAAGCTATAATATACTAAGGTTATTAACCTATAGGATTAGTAATAGCAGAGATACTAGAAAAGTGGGGGCTAAAAACAATCTTTTCTAAATAGCTAGCTACTTATATAAGCAAGATACTACAAACTCTAGGAAATAAATACATATATAGGTGCAGCCCTATAGTGAAAATTTTAGAGAATTCTATCTAGTAGTTCTAGAGATAGAGCTACTTACTAAGCTGGATTTTGTATATAATTTTAGATAGGCCACTTGCTTATATAGGCCACTTACTTATAAAGTATATTAGGATATTTCTTCCTAAGTTAAAGTGGATATCCTCTAAGGATAGTTAATCTAGTAATATAATACTAGTAAAGAAGGATAGGATATAGGTAACCTCCCTTAATATAGTAGTTTTAATACTAGTAGGCATTAAGATTATAATATCAATATCTCCCTAACCTAATATCTGTACTTTAGTAGGTCCTAATTAGATAATATTATCTAGTATTACTAGATATAGCTACCTAAATCTAATATAGTTATTAGTAACATAGATATTAGATCTAGGATCTAGTATCTAATAGTTGATAAGAGAAGAGCTATTATTACTAGTATATAAGAAGGTAGCATAGGTCTTATTAGTTAATTAAGTACCTTAGTAGTAGTTACTTAAGTTAATTGTAAAGTAATCTAGAGTACCTTTAGATAGAAGTAGTAAGGTCTTTTTCTATTAATTTTCTTAATCCAGCTTATAGTAGAGGCTATTTACTTATACCTTTAATAGGATATCCTTGCCTTTTTTAGTAGTATTAAATTAAGTAATCTTAGTACTTTTCTTAGGGTTAATAATAAATCTACCTAATTTTAGATAAGGATTAATATATAGGTAGCTACTCTAGAAATAATCATCTCTATAGAGGCAGGGCTTATTAGGCTTTCTATTAATTAGAGTATTACCTAGCCTCCTTTTTCTATATAGAGATTCTTAATTATCTAGGGTAGCTATATAGGTGCCTCTAATAATATTAGCTTTTGTTCTAGTTGTTCTAATATAAGATAGGAACTTAGTAATTAACTAAGTTACCTCTATCCTAAGAGGTATATCTATCCTATAGTACTTTTCCTTACCTATTATTTTATATAATAATATAGCTCTATATTTACTATTAACTTGTTTAAAGGCTCTAAGTAGATCTTTCTAAGCTCTCTAGCTAGTAACGTTAGGAAGATTAATTAATCTAGCGTTATTATAGGCAGTGATATATTTATTACACTAGTTTTCTATATTAATCCTTTATAAGCTTAGGGTATAAGCTTTTATATATTCATGAAGAATTTATTATTCTTAATTAATTGTTAATAGTAAGAACCTTTATTAGAGTACCTAAAGATGTTTATAAGATGTTAAGAACCTCTTAATATAGGGTAATAGGTCTAGATAGATGGATTTGGTAATCTAAGCATAGATCTAATTAAGTTAATCCTTAGTTTAGTGAAATTCCTTTATCTTGGATAAATACTGCGCCATCTATATTCTGTAGAAGTTATTTTCATCTACTAATAGGTAGATAATCCTAGGCTGTTAATCTGCCTAAATTATTGCTTCCTACTGTGAGGCTGTTTACAGGGTATTATTATTACTATTAATTGAATCAGGTGTATAGAGCGTCAGTTCTAGAGCCTCAGGCTTGATTAGTGCCTGTAGTAGGTTAACAGGCTTATTAGGATTAATATATATCTAAACCTGTGCAGAGATTGCTAGATCCTTGATTGTGAAGAACCAGAGGTCCTATTAATTAGAGCCTTGAAGGATAACTCTATCAGTAAGGCTGACGTTATTGTATTTCGTCATTTTATTTGTTGTTGATCGACGCGTTTGAGGTGATTGACCGTGGGGTTTTCGCGTTTGGTGAGGATCGATATCGGTGGAAAATTTGGATTGAAATTGATCGATATTGGTCAATATTGATCAATATTGATCAGTGAGGTAGGTGTCAACAACTAGGATAGATCAACGGATAGTAGAGATCAATAGAATTGAAGCTGATCAGTGAACTCAGCGGGTTGATATTGATTGGCTAGGCCGGGCTCATAACTGTAAGCTTGGTGGTGGTGCAGGTTGAGGTTGAAGGAATTGGTCTATTGTTCTGATCGATCGAGCTTGAGATACTGATATAGGCTAAGTACACGTGATGCCAAGATATATGCCAAGGCTCATATCCAGCTTACAATACTACTATGCTTAGTAAGTAGCTTATTTACTATATCTTATATAAGAGCTAGAGAGGGCGTAAATCCTTACAAATCTAGGTTAAGTATATACCTCTTAATTACCTCCTCTTCTAGCTTAGTAAGCTTCTTTGAATTTGGCTTATAATTGCATTATGCAGTAATTCCGTCGCGTTGTCAGCGTAGAGTTATTTAGGGGACACTATACACTTGCGCAGCCTATAGAATATTCTAATCTAGGTCATTTTTAACAGCTGAGATAGCTAGAAGGACATCTGCTTCGTTGCAGGGCATTTGGACAGGTATTGGTGGAGATATTATTGTTGATAGGTAACGCGTCGCGAAAAGCTGATGAGGTGGCCGCTCGCTTGGTTTGGCCGCTCGCTTAGTATCTACGTTATGCACTTGAGAACCATAAACGGTAACTTGGTCTGAATAAAACCACTTTTCTTGAGTACATTAAAACAGAAAGAACTGCCCTAAAAGCTATAAACCTTTTCGGAACCGAAGTGAAATATAGGCTCCGTGAAAGTGCCGTAGGTATCACCAAAGTCAAAGTCCTTCCAGCTTGATGAGATATCCACGGCAAATCCAGTGGCCGATACTGCAGGAGGGAGGTCCATATCGTGCTTGTAGAACTCCGCTAAATCAGGGGTACTGGTGTCTTCAAGCTCCAGGTTATTCGTCTTTTTTGCGAGGCCGGAGATGATTTGTTCATAGTCCGTTCTCACAGTATCCATCATCCCGCGCTCAAGCGAACGGCAACGATCCGTGATCTCAGCATCCAAGACTCCGGAATAGCGCCTCTCATCAATGCTGCCACTCTGGACAATATCCAGAACGTTCATCTTGACTCTTTCGAAAATGTCAAGATACCTATGGGCAGTCGGAGAACGCTCGGCCATGATATAGAGCATCATATTGCAGTCTGAGATGGCTCCTATCATGTTCAAATATCCTGGAGGCGCAAGCCATACGCAATACAGGAGAGTGACGCCTGAAGAGGTCAGAAGCCGCGATAACTGAGCAGGAAAATCTAACGCACCGCATATGAACAAGGACTGGAGTGCGAGCGGTGAGCCATCCACTCTTCCTACGCGATTCAGTCGTTTATAAGAACCGCAAAGTCCTGCGCATGCTTCCGCACAGCTCTTCAAGTACTGTAAATTTGGCTCGTGCTGCGATAGTTGCGAGTAGAGGAGAAGCCGAACGCACTTGTAATATGGCACCATCTACGATGTGTCAGTGGCGGGACTCTATGTGATATAGTTAAAATCTTACAAATTCATCCATCTTGATGTTACAACGGCCCTCTTTGGGAGTCTCGCTGAACTCCCCAGGGATCGCTGATTGCCACACGGTTAGTTTAGCGAGGAAATCCTGCACCAGATTTGGATCTGCTGGAGCCTTCTTCCTTGCTCGGTAGACCGCATGTTCTATTTCCGACTCAATCATTCGGAGACGCATTAGATGTAGAAAGAGAGTTAAGGATGAAGACGGCTCCACGGGAAAGCTGGACCGTTGTAAGGCGGCATGGGTCAAGGTCTCCGTCTCGCTAACGTCCTCATCGACATCAAGTGGAAACTAAGCACATTTAGAACACAAAAAGCCCCGTTTTGCGAGCCCACATACCTCGACATCAATATCGCTATTCGATATCGCTGGTGGACGGCCTGTGAAATTTAGAATCAGTCGTTTATAAAGAAGATTGCCTGCCCTACCTAGCGCAACTGATATACCACGATCTAAATAGTAACTCGACCAGAAAATGTGCAATAGAAGCTCGCGGTCCAAGGTCACTTCCGGTTTCTTCAATCTTCTGTGAATGCCTAACTCAATACACTGTCGCACAGCAAGTCCAGCAAGCGTCCATGCACCTGGATTTCTCGGCGATCGAAGGCAGTACAATGCCAGAAGAAGAAGGTACTGAACGGAGCGAATGTCTCTGAGTGCCAATATCAGATCCATTTGTTGGAAAGCCACTTCATAATGTTCCTCCGCTCGGAAGACTTTACGGTCTCCAATCTAGCCAATGTCAGAGGATATTTGGTCAAGAATAGGCATGCTCACTGCTTCGAGGATACCGGCGCTATTGGCATACACAAGATGCAAGATGCTTGCTTCAAAAACGTCCAGTAACTCGACCGACCTTAACTGCAGTTGCTTCAACCAAGGAGTGTGAATAATGGGATATTGGGTTGAAATATTGTTGATCCACCCGTCTAGCAGTACCGACGCAACATCTGGAGGAGCCAGTTGCGCCAACTTTATTGAAATGTCTTGTGTCCGTATGCCATTCGCACTGTCGGGGCTCAGTGCATTCGCAGAGCTTAGGAGCCCACGCAATCTTATGCTGTCAGCTGCCCCGTTCATCATGGCGTTCCACATTGGATCCCTCGTCGTTGCAGGGAGAGCCCATGAGTCATCTGCAACCCCATTCTCTTGTGGATGGTTTTCTCGCCAAAGTTGTTCTCGCTTGTTTTTCCAATGATCAACCGTGACTTCGTCATATCCTTCAGATAAGAGTTGCTCTAGCCCAGCGATATAGTCTTCAAGAGCAGCAATATATATCTTTTTCTGGTCTGGTTTAGGGGCAGGATGGGGCCTGTAATGACATCGAAGGCCTAATCTTTCGCATGTTGAACAAACTGGCTGAGAGCCTTACCGTGTAGATATAAAGTCAGTGAATGTTTAAAGCTAAGATTGCATGCAGGCTATACCGTCGCAGCGTTGTTTACGTGTACGGCATCTTACGCAGGCCAAAGCGATCCTAGTTCGCTTGACCCTGGGTCTCGCCTCGCGCGTTGATATGCTGTTCATGATCGATCCGGTAGTTGATGGGCTCGAAATAAACCAGGAGAGAGTGGTGTGGACGTTGCCAGGTGTGTCGTCTTTGAGGCAGACGCCACGGACTTCACCACTGTCTACATTTATCAAGCAATCAACTTGCACATGCCTGAAGTGATAAGACAAGTGGCAGATACGTGCCCTAATTGTGCACGACAGAGCAGTATTTGAAACTATTCCATTATTAGCATCAGATCACAATGTAGTGGATCTTGGAGATAACGCACCTAGGGAACCCGCGGATATCAGCTTCCGGCATCTCTTTGCCCACGTCTCAACAACATGGCGCGTGTGAGGAACGAAAAGCGAGAAGACCCTGTTGAATTGTTGTTGAAGCCATTATCTACAAACATACACCTTGCATATGCTGGGGTATGATTATGAGCGCAAAGAGACGATAAGCTTCTTCCCCCCTCGATCACCCCGTTTATGCATGTTTAACCCCTCTTCTATCATGCGCAAACCACCATTTAGGACTTCCAACCTTGGCACTTTCACAACTCCCTCCTCTAGCAACTTGTTCAGCGCGACGGCGTAAATCTCCGAGGTCTTCTCTAAGATGAACCATTTCATCTCCACGTTCTGAACAGTAATATATGATGGTGCCACAAAATCCTCAGGCAAGAAAGACAATGGCGCAAATTGAACAGGTAACGAAGACGAGAGTGCAGAAATACAATGTACTGCTGTTTCTGGCCCCACAACATCTACTCCCTTCACTATTCTGTCGCCTCCAATCGCTCGGGCCTCTGCGACGATTTCCTCGTTGGACTTGTTATCTCGGGTTACCACGTGCCTTGCTCCGAGGCCTCTAACAAGGTCTCTGGTCTTATCAGACGCCACTGCAATGACTTCGAGACCACTGTATGTGGCGATCTGGATGATGAATTGGCTGGTTATGCTCGAGCCTCCCCAGACGAGTAAGAAGTTGTCATCAGTCTTGGAAATAGGCTGGGCGGTGTTGAATATTGGGACTTCGAGCCACTTCCATAGTGTCATCGCTGCAGTAAGGCCACACACGCCTAGACACGCTGCATCTTCGAAGCTGAGGTTATTTGGTATCGGCTTCACTGTATGCCTAGGAGATATAACATAGTCTTGAAAACAGCCTGACCGAATGTCACGGTAGTATGTGCTGGTCCAGACGCGGTCGCCCCTTTTGAATTCGGTAACATTCTCACCAACTTGTTCGACAACTCCTGACATTTCCCTTCCAGTCACCTGTCTATCATCAGCATTTTTCTTAGATCCCACTCGATGATATTGACTTACCCACGGAAAAGTCGGCAAACAAAAGTTCCAGTCCACCGACTTCCAATCGATAGGGTTTAGGCCTACAGCATGGTTCCGTATCAGAACTTCATCGGGGTCCTGTATGTCTGGTGTAGGAAAAACATCGTCAATTTTGTACGTATGTTTAGCAGCGACGACGAGAGCGGTCTGTGTGGGAGGTGTCGAAATTTCGGTAGTTGTTGGGACTGCAATGAGTTTTACCGACTTTTCGCTCGATGTTAAGGGAGTATACGAAGTTTTGGTGGAGGTCGTGGGCGCTTGTCGTGAGGATTGGATCTCCTCAATGTCAGATTTGGTCGCAAAGCAAGACTTCAAAAAACCGACGAGACCCATGATGCCGAATCGCAGCTTAGAGCCTTATAATATGTCGTTGATCGAGGGAATTGGGACTGTCCAGTTTGGCGACGACGACGCTATCCTGGGTACTTTTATTCGAAGCTTTTCACATCCATCCCAACGACAGATCAACCAGGCCAGCACGACCGGAAAGCTCCCAAGGGAGAGGTTAGCCTGCCCCACTTACTATCGGTACCAGGAACATTGCCGTCGGAAGCTAGAGCCGTCGCCTCTCAAGCGGCTAGTTTGGCTATCCCGAACCAGCAGTTGGCGGGATGCAGATAGGCTTCCAGCTGTGGTAGATTATGCACCTTCGGAAAGCCCGTTTCCACGTCACGTGGGCCCGAAAGTAATCTCCGAAAGGCTTTGGAGATGCAAATGCGGATTCAGCGATGCCTATCGTTTTCGTGATGCAAGCAAAGGATGTAAATATGCTAAGATGGCAGCTTGAAGGATTCCTAGAACAAACCTCTAACCAGTACACCAACACCAACGAGATTGCTCACTGAACAACATGGCAACTCTTGAAATCTGTCGCAGGCGTCTTAAGGAAGGCATCAAGCCCATCGATCCTGCCCTCAGGGCTGCATTTTCTCACATTCGCGACACTACGGGGGCAGAATGGTTCTTCTACTCCGCAATCGAAGAGCCCACAGCTTTCTTTGCCCTTGGCCTGTGGCCCTCAATGGATGTATATCACGCGTTTGAATCCTCTCCATCAGCTCTGGAGGTTCTAGGACCTCTTAATGCCCTCAGTACCGAAGAATGGATCGATCATATTCCTCTTAGCTCCTTCGACCAAATACCTATTCAAGCTCCCATTATGACAGTGTCTCGCTGCTTCTTCAAGGAACAGGATAGCCACCCTGTACACTATATCGAAGATGTCAAACCCTTGATCGCTCGCATTGAGGAAGAGACAAAGCCATGGCCTTACCATGGGAATTGGACGGTGGATTCGACAGAAACAAAGCGCAGGTGGATGGTTTTTGGCGGGTGGAGGAGCAAGAAACATCACCAGGAGTTTGCAACGAAGTTGATGAAGGAGGTGCCTTATTTCGCGAGAATTCCGGAGCACTATAGTGAGGAAACTGTACACAGACATTGTTGGAACATGGAGAGGGAGACAACGCAGGAGATGTGGGAGGTGCTGGAGGGATTTGTGCCGCAGAAGCCTGGGTTTCGGCAGAGCTAAAATTGGAATGGAAGAAATTGCACAGAGTAGAAGCTCAGCCCCAATTCATAGCTTGCCTGGCATGTTCACGCTCAATGAACACCGAGATTAAGCACTAGGATTATATGTGAGAGGGATCATCGCATTTACTATGTATAAAATCGTAACTCTAACCATGCACACTCGAAAAAGGAACTCCTACGAGGTTACGGTAACAGTTGCTGGGATCTCAGCAACGGCATCAACTAGTTTCTTGCTAACATCTGTAGCAGCCGTTCCCTTCGTACCGTTGACTGCATTCGTGACATCTGCAGTCTTGACTTTATCCCACCTAAGTTTTGCAGAGGGGTGGTCAGGAGGAGTGAGCGCCTGTCCGGGTCTGTTCTGCATGTTCTCCCGCAGTGTGCCGCCTGGAGAGGGGTAATCGTTCCAGTAGATGCCGCGTTTCTGAAGCTCGGGTATGACGAGTTCCACAAGATCTTCGATGCTCTCAGGGTTGCATTGGTCTACACTTTAGTTAGCAGTCATTCTAAGATCAGGAGGGCAATACGTACATGAGATATTGAATCCATCGATATCACCCTCGATGAACCACTTCTCCATAACATCAGCAACCTGCTCCGGAGTTCCCACAGGCATCGGGCCAAAACCGCCCATGCCAACCCTCTCGCCGACCATCCGCGGGGTCCACGCTTTATCACCCTGGATAGTCTTGAAGTTGTTGAAGATGCCCTGAATACCTGCTTTTGACAGTTCTTCATCGTCGAAGTTGAACGGGTCATCCAAAGCATACTTGCCGAGATCAACTCCGGTCAGCGCGCAGAATGAGGCCAACCCTCCTTGTACTGAAGCATTCTTCTTGTATTTCTCGTACTTTGCATTTGCTTCTTCTTCGGTCTTTCCGACGATGGGGCAAAGACTACAGAAGAGCTTAACGGTGCTCGGATCCCGTCCAGCGTCGCGAGCAGACTGCCTGACAGTATCCGCATACGCATTAAGCTTTGAGATTGTAGGTGTACCACAGTAGATTCCCTCTGCATGTTTACCAGCAAATGCGATGCCACTCTTTGATTGTCCTGCCTGGAAGATGGCAGGAGATCGTTGAGGTGATGGGTGAGTCTGGTGATATCCCTTGAACTTGTGGTATTTGCCTTGGAAGTCGATTTTGTGGATCTTGGATGGGTCGTACGCCATTTCTGGCTCCGCTTGCCAGACTTGGGCACCGTCTTCCCAGCTTTGCTCCCAGAGTTTGTAGAGAATCTCCATGTACTCTTCTGCGGCAGCATATCTCTCATCATGAGGTACTGCGTCTTCAATACCGAAGCACTGCGCTGGCGCCTTTCCAAAAGAAGTGACTATATTTATGCCAACGCGCCCATTCGAGATGTGATCGAGTGACGAGAGCGTCCTGGCAACGGCATAGGGGCTCAGATAGCTCGTGCTCTGAGTAACTGCAAAGCCAATTGACGTCGTCGCTTGAGCCATGGCCCCAATTAGAGTCACCGGATCCAGCATAGCCACCCAAAGTCCACCCTTGAAGGTCGCATCAGCATTGGTACCATATGTATCGAGAATTCCATAGATATCGGCAAAAAAGATTGACGTGATCTTGCCCTTCTCAGCGGTCTTTGCCAACCAAACATAATAATCGAGGCGGTCCTTGTGGCGCGACAGAGACTTTGGGTCCTTCCACTGGCCAATGGCCATGTGACATCCTGTCGCTGTGTTGTCAATGATGTTCTGCGGGAGGTCAGCGAGCCGCGTTGAGAGTCAGGAGTGCGATGCGCACCAGCTGTATCATCTTCTTTGCCTGTGTGTTTGTCATGATGCCTACTGAAAACTATATTTACGGGAGGCTCGAGTTTGATGAATTGGGAGTTGTGTGAATGACAGCTGGGGACGGGTGGCCAGGCCCTTTAAGGGTTGTGTTTGACAGGACCGTCATCACGCCGAAACTCTCAAGACCACTGCAGAACTGAATACTCGTATACATGCGGGAAGCCAATGGCTCTCGACTTCTCCACTATGCTGTGTTGATAGAGTGTCGCAGCGGTAGGTGCGTTCCCGCGACTCGTGTATCTCCGCTACCTACCTAGCTAGTCTCGCTTAGGTACCGGTATCATTTATCGGAGACGACGTTTCCGATCCCATTTCTCCCTTCTCCACAGGTATCCACACTTATCGACATGTCGATTCCTGTGGCGATACTTTTACCTTGTGCAAGGACGGAATGGTCTGCCCGAAGTTGTCGTCGTGACTTCGCTAGCGGTGACATTGGATGCGTTCACTTGCAACACCATGCGAGTCATTGCCAGAGTTGATACACAACTTGTGATGGAGGAATAGATACGTTGAGATAGAGCCAAAGATAAGATATCTGAGGCAGCAATGCCTCATCTTGTATAAGAGAACGTGCATCGGCATGTCTAAATGTCCAGGAAAGACACCTCAATTTCATGCGACCAATATCCCGAGGCAAAATCCCCACACCGGACGCCATTAACGACTTCAACAACATGGCCAATTCTAAAGCATTCTTTACACATCCCCGAGAATGGTCTCTTTATAGGGACATGACGTTTGCCGCATGGCGTGTGGCTCTGCTTGCCTCAATCGGCGCAATGGTATTTGGCTATGATACGGCTTGGTGGTCTGGAGTACTCGGGATGCCAGCGTTTACTTCGCGATATGGAACGTACAATGCAGCGACTAAGAAATATGCACTCTCTTCTGCACTCACATCATCCGGTATGTTGTTCATCTCTCATTGGAGATGGCCGGCTCACATGGAATCTTAGGTTCTGGCATTCCCACGGCTGGCAGGATTATTGGGTCCATTGCCACGCCGTACATTGCGGACAACATTGGCAGACGATGGTGCATGATGGTAAGAATCTCGTGGTACCCACCTCAAGCTGATATTATGAACTAATTGTATTCCAATGTAAAAAGGTCATGGCGATTCTGTTCATCGCATCGATCATCGTCGAAGTCACCGCAAAGTCGTATTGGCAAATTGTTTTCGGTCGCTTCTTCAACTACATACCCATGGGCATTGCGGGCGCTTTGGTACCGGTTTATCAAGCAGAGTGTGCACCCGCTTCTACCCGTGGGGGTCTCGTTACCATGTTTACCTGGTTCGTGGACTTTGGTGCTCTGATCGCTTCTTGCATCGTTTTCAGTACCCACTCGTGGACTGGTGAAGGCGCATACAAATACGTGATGGGCATCCAGATGCTTTTTCCTATCATGATTCTGGTTGCCCTACCATTTATTCCCGAATCCCCCCGATTCCTCTGCATGAAAGGGCGACGAGAAGAAGCTCTATCCGTCATGAAGATGCTTCGTAAAGACGAGCAGACCGCAGAGAACGAGATTACGGACATCGAATCCTCACTCGAGAAGCACGTCGACACTGGATCATGGTTGGACCTTGTGCGCGGATCGAACCTCCGTCGTACCATCATCTCCGTTACCATCCCAACCGTTGAAGCATGGCAAGGCCAAAGTTTCATGGGTAACTACTTGGTACTCTTTTTGATGTCCCTTGGTGCGACCAACCAGTATTTACTGTCAACGATGCTGCAAGCCGTCCTGCTCATCTCGGTCACGCTTACCTTCTGGATGTCCGATCACCTTGGAAGACGACCACTCTTGCTTTTCGGTAGTGCGACTATGTGGATTACCTTCTTCATTGTCTCTGGTGTTTCCGGTCACGACACAACCAATACTTCCGACCAGCGAAAACAGGTCGCAGTAGGCATGCTGTTCATATGGGCAATTGCCTATGCCTGTACCTACCAGCCCGTTGGTTACCTCGCACCAGCCGAAATACCCACGACAAAGCTACGGTCCAAGACAGCCGGAGTTGCATATTTCTTCCAGCAATGCGGCGGCCTCATTGTCACATTCGTTGCGCCCTACATGCAAGATCCGCGATACGGGAACATGGGACCTTACATCGGATTCTTCTTCGGAGGAATATCGTTCCTTGGTTTGGTATTTGTCTTCTTCTGCTTTCCAGAAGCGAAGGGTTTGAGTATTGAGCAGCTCGACGAGTTGTTCGAGACGCGTCTGCCGACGAGAGAATTCAGTAAGGTGCCACGGACTGCGAGGCGTGGGGCAGAAACGGTTATTGAAGGAAAGCCGATGGATGGATCAGTGTCAGACGAGGAGACGTCAAAAGGCGGGAATAGCGCAGTGGAGAGTAAGGAGTTGACTGTATAAAACTCCTCGCTCGCTTCTTTCACACATTGTGTTATGGGTCGTGTCCATGAACGCCTCAATGGTGCTATTTATGGGAGAGGTTCTTTCACGATATTGTACTAAATGTCACTAGCCGACGCACGGTCTCGCCTGGCGCACACTCACAGCGGATTTTGCTGAATTTTAATATTATTGTAACTCTACCAATATGGATCGTATTAAGGAAGCGCTTACACATTTAGAATCCCTAGGACTAGGAGAATTAATTAATATTACTGCGATAGCAAAAATCTATAGCGTTGGAAGAAGCAGGCTATTAAAGTGCTGGTGAGGCATCTAGAGCTCTTATGCTGAACAGTACAAAAATTAATGACTACTCAATAATTAGTAAGAGAAGGAGCTTCTAAAGTATATTAATCACCTCTGTAATTATGGCCTGCTACCTACAAAGTAATAGCTGTATAACTTTGCCTTAGAAATCTATAGCAGAGAAGTAGGCAAAGCCTAGCTAGATTACTTCCTTAAGAGGTATTAAATCTCCCTAGTTACTTACTAGACCTTTGGACTAGATTAAGATAGGAAGAGAGCTAATTTAGCCTTTAAATATAAGCTCTATTTTAAGCTTCTTTAGTAGAAGATTTAGGAGTATCAGATTGAGCTACAGCATATATATAATATAGATAAGAAGGGCTACCTTATTAGTATACTTGTAAGAATAAAGCAAATTTTCTCTAGGTAGATATATAAGGAAGGTACCCTTAAGTAGGCTATATAGGATAGTAACTATAAGTAGATTACCTATATTACCTATATCTATACTAATAGCTCTACCCTACCTCTAAGCCTTATCTATTAAGTAATAACTAGTAATATCTAAGATACCTAGCTATAAGACTTTAATCTAGCTTAGTATACTACCTTTTTTACCTTATCTCCTACAGGCTAGATAAATAATAATCTAGGCCTATACTAGCTAGAATAGGTATTTAACTTAAGAATAAAGAAGGTAGCTTAGTAAGTATATAGGCTCTTAATTCTAGATAGCTATAGATCTTATATCTCTATAAAGTTTATTAACTACTATAATTAGAATAGGATTCTACTAGTAGTCTATCTACCTTACTTAACCTATATACTATAGCCTCTAGACATAGCCTTATTTAAGCTACTATTAATAGCCTACTTAGATACCCTAGTATACTTTATATATAAATCAATAGGATTTATAGCTCTTACTAAATAAGACTTCTTCTACCTATTTAATAGTACCTAGGAGACCTTATTTATAAAGAAGAATATACTTTCTAGCTTTAAAGCCTATAGTATAGAGCTATTTAACCCTAAGAGAGTTCTTGCTTAATTTAGTAAGCCTCCTAGAAGTAGGCCTTCTTCTAGTAGGAGCTCTTAGTTAGTTCTTACTACTTAAGATTAGAGATGTATAGAGAAGCTTCTAAAGGAAGTAGTTAGTAATATATATAATTAATAAGCCTAGAAGCTTAGTAATATAATCTATAGTCTCTCTATTTAGGTTATAACTCTCTAGATAGAGAATTAAGGCCTAGGTAAGGCTCTGATTAATAAGAAGAAGAAGAGGAAGTATAGCAAGGCTCTCCTACTTAAAGCTCCTATATAATACTATAGTAGAGCTGTATTCTATAGCCCTTGAAAGGTTTAATAAGTATATAAATAATAAGCTAAGAAGGATACTACAGTAGAGCTCCTATGTATACAAAAAGAAGAGAAGACTAGGCTTAAGATATCTAAGAAGCTTAAAAAGGCTTAGATAGCTAAGGAGAAGAGGCGTACAAAGGCAGCTACAAAGGAAGCTTAATAGGAAGAGCTAGAGCAAAAGTAACTCTAGAAGCAGGAAGTGCAGCTTAATAAGTAGGCTAATAAGTAACTTCAAAACAATTGCAAGGCAGCTAGAAAGGCTACTAGGCCTCCTTAAGCTCGTATTGCTATATTAGGGCAGGTGGTTGATGAGCAATCAGTTGTTAAAGTGGTAGAGCTGCTACAGCAGTAGAATTAACGAGGTAGAGCTATCAAGCTCCCTGATTGCTATTGTAACTAGCTAGTACACGCAATAGAATTGCTATAATTGGTTTCCTACTCTATTAAGAATCTAGGTCTATTAATCAATTATTTGATACTGTAGGCCCTCAATTGGAGAGGAGCTGTACGGCAAATTCCGTGCGTCAGATGAGACCGTGCGTCGGCTAGTGACATTTAGTAGAGGTCGTCATGGTTAGCGCTTGAGAGGTCGATAATAGGGGTATTAAAAACAATTTCAGGCCAGCCATGAAAACTTGCCCAGTTGCCGTATAATTTTGCATACAGGCTCCGGGCGTGAGGAGACATGTCCAGAGTTTCGTTCTCGCGTTCTAGATACATTGAAGGTAACTAGCTTCATACAGTTAGCGATTCACGTGATTGCGCGGCTGCACTAGAAACGCGCTCAGCGACCGCAAACTTCTAATCACTCTTCTGCAACACCATCTCATGCATGATTCTCCAAGTACACCAAGTCCCCCGTTTTTACTTCTTGGAATGCAGAACGGCCATACCCCCGTATACGCAGCCTTCGATGCGCTGGATAATCTACCCCGCCAAATCATCTACAGGCCAGCGCAGCCGCTGACTTACGAATTGACAAACCACTCGAAAGCCTATCTCGAAGCCAAATCGTGTACGTCATCTCGGTATACGCCCAATAGTCATCTTAACCAATTCACTCTGCAGATGCGAGCGGGTTTACCTTCCTCAACGCGCTTCTCTCCTCTGGCACATCCGTGTCCTTCCCCGCCAAACCATATCTCGCATACCTCGCACCCGCGTCACACCTCGCACTCGCAAGTACTCTTATAGTCTACCCTTTTGTGACAACAAAATCAAAACTCCCCGACGCGATAAAAGGGTCAGATGCAGCCTTGCGCTACCTCCGGAGTGTCCTCGCCACGGTTCCTCCCTTGGATGATACTCTCAGAAAGGCCTTCAGGTTTCCTGATGAACGGACAAGACGCCGCACGTTGGATGCGCGGAATAGATCTCGAAGCCCGTCGACTCATGATGGCCGTGAGCATGAGCGACTTGAATTAGCGGCTGCAAATGCTCAATCCTTGTGGTACCGAGCGGCAGACTTCTGGCATATTGTTGGATGGGCTTTCAATTGCTCGATAGAACATGAGAAGTTATGGGAGAGGTGGAAACTCTGGCTCGAGCTCAAGCTTGATTATCTGGAGAGGGAGTGGGATGAGCGCGTGAAGTGGAGTAAAGAAGAGGATGTTGACAAGCAAAAGATCCTGATGGACAGTCTCATCTGGCATTATCTTTCCAGCGAGGACCCAAGCCAACGAAATAACAGACGGAGGGTTCTTAAAGCGATATTTGCCATGGCGGGTGCGCAAGCGCTTAGTACCTTTCCCGAGGTCTGGAAGGTGGAGACTGAGGAACAGAAGCCCGTGGACGAGAATGGCCACATAACTGAAGACATTGATATCGAGAACGATGTATTCGGTACTATAATGAACGATGACGATGACATCGAAATGGGGGATACGTCAAGTATCTACACTGGAGCTGGCGCATCTACATCAAAGCCGGACGAGAAAAACTTGAAGACGGAACAGTATCGCCCAATTGAAGATGACCGGGCAGCTATTGCTCGACTGGGTGGGTCGGAGGCAATTGATCTACGGCAACGTCTTCTGTCTCTCGTAAGTCTCAGATTACTGCATCCATTCTCCGCTCACTTTAATTTAGCTTGTGCAAGTTGCCGACCATCTTCCAACGCAATTTACCAAGACCGAAGACTTCTATGACAATGTTACCGAGGAAATCAACACCTATCCAACATACATATTCAGTACTATCGTTTCAACCTTTCATCTTCAACCCCTTTCCCGGATGGCTCTGAATAGCAACTTGATACTACCAATGACTACCACACAGCTTCCAAACTATTCTATACCCGACCTGCTCCCTAATCAGACTCATCTTGAAGTGAATCTGCTGCCCTGTCGAGCCAACACTCAAAGCTTCGCCACCAATGCCAAAATTTCATTAGTCCTCGAGGAGATGTTCATGTATATGATGAATATGAAGGTACTAGAAGCCACACGGAGTCTGAGGAAATCAATGGAAGACGGGATTCAGGCAAGGCAAAGGGTACATGGAACTGGAAGGGGGAAGAAAGGCAACGCCAAGGAAGAAGAGCAAGCAAGGGGGTTATTGGAACAAAGCTCGGAACGCTTGCATGGGCTTTTGGAGGTGGTAGAAATAGCAGCGGGGAAGCAATCGCAGCCGAGGAGGAAGAGGGTGAAGAGTATGTCACCGGTCTTTACTTCCTCGATATCGTCGGCAATGACTCTTTCCTCCCCGGAAAGATCGGATACAGAGGAAGATGATTAAGATAGAAAAGGCCCAGGGAAGGATTCTCTTGTATTGTGGCTATGATTCTGCACGCCGTGGTTCTCTTGTGCGCACCTGCCGGGGTACGTGACGTGAGCCATGTGTCGGAGCATTGATCAGGCCTTCCCTCCAAGATGGCGCCATGCCGCTTCTATATTAAGCCGACCATGACTTTATTTCAACCACGTCAACCTTATTTCAACGTTTAAGTCTGCCTCCTCGTTTTCTCTCACACACTCTTGATCAG
Organism: Amniculicola lignicola CBS 123094; assembly: GCA_010015725.1. NCBI lineage: Eukaryota > Fungi > Ascomycota > Dothideomycetes > Pleosporales > Amniculicolaceae > Amniculicola > Amniculicola lignicola. Next base: position 19,899 of record ML977580.1, read on the forward strand.
TTTTGACCCCCATTGCGTCGTCCATTTCTCCCTTCTCCGCTTGCGGGACCCGAACCTTCAGCCGTTGGGGGGTTTCTTATACCATTCACTTGCTCTGTATCTCTAGAGCGATGGCTTGCTTGCATACCATTCCGCCTAATTTCGTTTTCACGTTCCATATCTTCGAATGCGGCACCAATATGTGGTACGATGACGCTATTTCCGTTTGGAGCCCGACGGTGGCCATTCACTCGAGCATCGACTGGACTTGTGGGTGCAATGGGAGAAGAGGCCGGGTTGGCTTCAAGCGATGATCGCGGATCAGACCCTACTCAAACATCAGCGCTGTCATGCATTGCGGATCTAGCATACTCACCCACACCATCTTGCCCATCCACTACATTACCATCCTGTGGCTCCGGCGTAGAAGGATTTGCTTGAAACTGTGTCTGGATATCGGCTGCGTTGGTGGCCAAGTTACCTCGGCGGCGCAGGTACAAGGTGAATGGGTCTTCATCTCGATGGATGCCTGGTATCGTCCTTTGTCCCTCAGGATCAGACGAGGATGTGGGTGGCCTCCCGCCTAGTTCACATTAGTGAGTCAACCCTGACTAGGAACGACTATGCAGCGACTGACCTTGCGATGCCATCGTTTTGTGACAGATTCAAGCCTGTTCAGCTCCAGTTGCGTGGTGTCAATGTTGTCAAGCCTGGTAGCATGAGAATTTTCACCAAAAGAGGTCAAGGGGCCAACCTTCACTGGTTGGGTCGGGCACCTCACGGTTTTAGAGCCGAAGCCATCCCACCGCTGAAACAAATATACGAGAGTCGGGAAGTTAAACACACTCGAGAGGACTCGTTACATAGACATCACAAGCCAGTCAGAAATCTTCTACGAAGAGCTTCGGGTTTCTTGCCAAAAAAGAGCCGGCACCTTGCGGTGAACGCATGTGCACAATGCAACGGCCACGTCTGACAAACCTTTCCCCCCAAAGAACAGCGGCTTATTGGGCGAAGAGTATGGCAGCGCCGTACAAGGGTCATCAAAAACTAGGGCAGTCTGACTGAATGTTCCGGGATCGATGGCGACCCGAACAGTCACAAGAAGACCCCGATATCTTTCCAAAGCGCTTTGAATGCTGGCCTCGATTACAAAAGTAGGTGATACATCCCAATTTATTTAGAACCGTTCGACTCTTTCATTCTCACACGTTACTAGAACAATAACCATCCTGAACATGGCAGCCTACTCAACAGCGCCTTGGCCAAATGCAGGCGACGAACTTTTGTATTGGAATCTTTCGAGAATCGCCGTCTCACGTCTCTCATTCGCCACCTGTCGTATGCTAGGAAACTTACGACTACACCGAGACGATATCACAGCCGTCACTAAGCACCAGGGGTCATGGGCTAATCCTGCATCAATTTCTATCCAATTACATGGCTTTGTATAATCCTCCCTAATGTTTACCTAGGAGTTTACGCCGCAATCCTGCATTTTCAGCAATGTTGAAGTCATATATTCTCGAAGTATTGCCAATCAACCGCCTCTACTATTGGCAGACGAATCCTCGTCCTCGTCGTAAATCAGGACCTGCAATTCTCAAGAACCTTCGCATCTCTTCGATGAAATGCAGTGCATTTCGATATCCGTATCACGCTTTAAAAACTGGGTTGCAAGGAGTGAGAAGGCAACTGTCCACTCTGGGTATCTTGGCGTTGCCTAGTCCAGCCAAATGGGAATGATGCGCGTCAAGATGACTCTACCTTTCGACAAAACTTTGAGATGAGTGTTCAGGCCACACTTTGGGATATGCTCCTAGCTAGATCCTGCTCATCAATTTTAGACAGGTTCAAACACATCTTACAAAATCTTCTTAGCGGGCCGCAACTTGGCCAGACATATTAGCCATGGACCAAAGAACGTTTCATGGTGTTTTGAACTCAATTCGGCTATTCTATATGCCTCGTAACAACTGACTTCGGACAGATTTCACTTCTGTTGAATGAAGAGTTCAAGGCATATGTACAGCCATCTGTTAGTCATGCATCGCCAAACTGGAGCCCGAGGCTTTATTCCTCCCGCCTAGACACATCCCCTCACTATGTCAATTGCTTGCCTCCCGATGTCGCAAATCCCAGAAGCCAGACTTCTGGATTATCCAATGCAGCCCTACAACAGTCCCATGACCCTTGTCACCTCCTCACCGTACATTGAGGAATATACCCATGCACGTGCAGGCCCTCTTTCTAGCCCACTTAAGTCCATCTTGAGGCAGGACACCAGTTGCGGCAAATGGGGTTGACCGGTGAAGGCACTAGCTAGATATGCATTGGCTCGTGTCAATCCCTTGGACTCTCGATTTCCACAACAATCAAAGGCCTATCTACTGATTAGGAAGTTAGACACCTCGAACATGTGGGTCACAGACCTGGAGACCTCCACACTGCATAATGCATTGACAGCCGCCTACTTGGACGTTCATGGTTGGTCAACACTTCGGGTATGCAGATAGGAGACTATTGGCCGGAAACGAGAATGCGTAAAATGGTGGCTGAGAGCTGAAATGAGGGGTTCATAAGAGGACTCGGTGCCCCGCTATCGTCTGTCCACCTGCACACCCATCGCCCATGTTCTATATCCTGCATCTCTGGTCTAGGAGAATTCTTCAAATACAATGTCCTATGTCTCCCAATATCGCCTTTTAGACCCTGAGTTCCGCTAGGCTGTCAAGAGAAAAATATCAACTTTGAGTTCTCCGAGGCTGCAACGGAATTACTCATCGCCAGAATGGGCTGGTTGTAACAGAATAGGAACGGCGGGATGTATCTGCATGTTGAGCATGCACTGGAAGGTGAAAACAATGCCTGAGTTGATGATTCTGCAATCCGGACTCTTCAGCTTTTCCTAGCCGGAGTCATCGCCACGATAAGTACACCATGTATGATGTGTGGTAAAGAGTTTGAATATCTTATTCAAGCATTATATTGTTGTGTCATACTGATAGCGCAGCGTCAATGTCGGAAGTATGGTAGGATGGGTCGGCCTCTTTCCAAAAACAACGACGTTCAATATAGCAGCGCACAATAGCCCTAACTGGACAGAGAACTCCAGTTTACTGGACCGCATACGCTTTTGCAATGAGCTTGTCGAAAACGTTCCTATCTTTACGCCGAGTCTGGGCCGCATCGTCGCTTCAAACCCAACCCCTGAATGAATGGTCTTTTATCATCGATGGTGGAACAGCTTTTATGCGTGTATAGAACCCTTTACAAGATGCGATGGCTCCGGCTACAATTGGATCCAGCAAAGAGGTCAACGGGGAGAGGCGAACGAGGGGGGGATGTGGATTGATCGTGGGTTGGCGAGGGTCACTGTTGAGATCCCGGAAGATAAAAGAGTGTTTCAGAAAGCATTCCCGACAGGCAGAGCCGACTACACCTAGGGGGATACGTGAGGAATCTTTGGGCAGGAGGAGAGAGTACTGGATACAGACGGACAAGGTGTGAGTCTAGGTCTACACGTCGAATACCCGACCCCAAGGATTGAAGAGATCCAGAACTAGATGATCTTCAGAAAGGCTATTGAGAAAGAGTACCACCGAAAGAGATCGGAAATTGGAGCATACCCCAGAAGAGGACTACCTAGGATCCGATTTATGTCCTACACCCAACAACTCGATTTGTCTTAGAATGGTGGGAAGATTGAAAAAGAAATTAATTGCTCAACAATATAGTAGAGGTCCGAGATGCCCAAGCTGGATACCGAAGACAGATGGAGGAGGGTGTCGAGGAGTCATCAGTTAGGCTGGAACAAAGCTACTGCCCCAAGCCGCTGGAGAAGCGTGGGCAGATGAGGCTGGACTGAAGGCGGTAATCCTGGGCATTCCAGGGAAAGATGCAGAGTCGGTAGGTGGGGGGTTCATGCCTGTCAAATCAGCTGGGTTTCTTGGAAGTTGTTCTAGAAATAGATTATCTGAATCTGTTGAATGGACTTCAACGTACGCTGCGGATAGGTAGCTCTATCCTAACGTACGTGTCCGTGGTGTATATGCATATACAGGACGTAACCGGGTGGTGCGCAATCAGGGGTTGGTATTGTTCATGTCTATCTAGAGTCGGACGAAAGCTCAGCTTTCAGGTACCCCTTGCCAAGCCTCCGTGCGGTTAATCACGTGAGGTAAGCTCATGTGATCCCGCACGCAGGCTGATTGATACTCTGAGATAGCTGTGTACGGACAGAATCCAATATTCGCTACCCACTCCGGTCCAAATATTGCACTCGTGGGCGGGCAATTGTTGCTTTTTTCCACAATAGACGTGCGAGGGTCGAGTTTGAAATCGCTAACCCGAATCCCATCCCCGTCCAATGCTTATCAGTTCATTACCCAGATAAGGTAATGCAGGTGGAATTACTGGGAGAGTGAATAGCGTGATCACGGGGAATGACGAGGTCAGACTTGGCAGGTTAAGTCCGTAAATCACGGATTTCCGAGCAGGGCATGTCAACCCATAAGGAAAGCAAACAAAAAATCAACATCATGTCCCACGTCGCACCCAGCGGCCGCATCGCCGCGTTGCGACTCGCGCCGCAGGCTGATTTCTCGGCTTAAATGGTCCTCCACCGCTGGGGCAGTGGCAAGTCTCACAGCCCAACCCAATCACCCTCAACATCCCCCCCCATTGCGCTGTGGTTGGTCGGCCCTGGATGCCTTTGTTCTTCTCGGCAGCCGTCAAAGAGTCGAAGAACTTCTGGCCCGTCCGCGTACGTTTGCTGCGGACGCGCGCTGCCGCCGAGTGCCTGCCACCGCTGAATGGCGGCCACCGCTCGCCGGCAGCGCGATGCCAATAAGCAGTGTGTCGGGGGCTGCACGACGGGCGGCCGGCGACGTTACATTGGCGGCGTCGGAGAAAGTGGGTGAGGGCGTGCTGGAGACGGGGCCATAGGGGAGTATAGTACAGCCTGAGAGGATGATCTGCCGAGCAGCTGGCCACGCATGTCCCATTTCCTACCTATCCACGGCCGCGACTTGCTTGCTGCACGTCAGGCTTGAGGGAGACATCCGCTCCACTCGGCCCTGTGGCGCTGGCTCACCTTGGGTGCAGTAGGCGCAATCCCTTGGCCTGCCGAGGCGTGTTCCTTCGCGCTCTCACATGCCTTTGATCCCACTCCCACCTGCAAGGTGTGCTGCTCAGGGGCCAGAAGCCAAGTTCCAACCTTTCTCCGCCTCGCTCGACGACAGCCGTGGCGTTCAAAGCGTGGTGGACGCCAGCCAAACAGTGTGCTCTATGAGCGCTACTGCTTGTCACCCGCCACCGACATCAAGCCATGCCGCGCGCCCAAACGGGCGCGCGAGCAACCGACCGGGGGACCCGTTACTACCAGCTCCGTTGCTGTGCAAAGCTGCTGCAAAGCTGCTGCAAAGCTTGATTCCCCTTGTTACGTCGATGCCAATTCCTACCCAGAGAGCACCAGTGTCCGCCTGCGTCCGCTGCGACCAAATCTGGTAGGTCTGCTCAGGGTCTCTTTGCCTGGACCCTTATTTTGTTTCAACCTCACGTTTTATTTATTTTGCATCGCACACTCTCTTCGTCCTCCAGCAGCTCTTTTGTTGCGGAGAGCGTGGCACACGGGTGCTCGTCAGCACCCCAGGCCTCTGACATCACCGCGCTGTATCCGAAAGCAAGCTGGAGGCCCTCACCACGGGCCAGACCGCTGCAGCTCCGTCGCTCGTGGTCTGAGAATGACGCCCGCCACTCCTGCCTTCTGCTTCCCCCCTCCGTTATTGCTTGGCTCTTGGTTGCTGTCGTAGTGGCCGCCCGGCTCAGACCATTCAGGTGGACGGCTCAGGGCTGCCCGTGGGAGGGCCGTGTCCCCGTGCTCGCCCACCCCAACGCTGCTCGACTATAATATCCCATCCCATCCCGCTGGCCGCTGGCTACGCAGTACCTGCGCCCCTCCACCTTTCACTTCATTGCTCTTGGTCCCTCTCGGTCTGTAATACACCACTTCTGCTCATCTCTTCTCACACTCACTGGCAACGACACGGACGCTGGCGTACACTTTGTTACCTTTGCTGCAAGCCCAGCGCCCTCCTTCTTTCTCCTCCACGTCGTGTGAATGTACACCGGTCGCCGTCTTTGTCACAGCAGCAGGAACGCTCGCCTTGCTCGGCCCATCTGGCTCAGGGTATGCCTCTCCTCCTATTGACTCCACCATGGAGTAGTTTTGATTTTGGTCTTGTATAGCCTCCGAGGACATCATGAGTGACGATGCCCGTTACCTCTCCGGTTTATTCTTCCGCGACACCGATCCCATGACGATCGATCTACGAAATGAAAATGAAGGTACTCTTGATATCACGCAGTTCATTCGTCTCCGACGTCACGCATATCCGCCTCCCGCCTCATCAGCGTCCACTGCCTCCACTTCTGGTACAACTATATTTAGCTCCGAGAGACAATCTACCAAACCCACGTCGGCGGGTAGCAGCAGCTATCCCATCCATGGTTATGTTAGGAAAGATCAACCAGCAGTAGCATATGCATCGTCTCTCTCTGCAACCCAAGGTTCGGGTTCCGACACTGAGCGTGAGGCCACTCAGTATCATGAGCTCTTTGGCCTCGCTGGATGGATCATGGATGATCCCAATGTTCCCCGGAAGCTCAAAGGGCCTGCTAAAGGCCGTCGACCCCCTCCCCGCGTCAGAAAGCACAAGGCAAAAAAGTACGATGTTGTTGTTCACTGCAAGGGTCGCGTAAACCGTGACGATTATGGCGACTCCTCTTCTGATGAGGAGGGTCTCATTAATGTCAGCAAGCCAGTAATTACTCGTCGCACCAGCAAAGGTATACACATGCATGTTCCTGAGCATCTGCAGGTCTAATTGTGCCCGCAGAAGCGAAGTTCTCGCCTCAACGCCGCAACGAGGTGCCACACAGCCAATTGGCATCGGATGATGTGTCGACGGAATCATCCGTTGCACCCCTCCCCCTCCCCCTCCCTCGAACACGGCTCTGCCTCCTTACCGGGCTTGTCGCCACCTTCGTACTGATGTTTGGGCTCTGCGCATACGCAGCGCATCACACCGGCAAACAACGAGCGGCCTGCTTTAAGGGCATCCTGTTCTCCGCCACTGTGCTGGTTTCATGGTGTTTCGCTATTATTGCTATGATTAGGGCGAGGCGAGTAATCCACGAGGCTTTACTCGCGGGGCTCTTCCAATTCCTTGTTGGAGTCGCGCTTGTCGCCGCTATTCACGATCTCATGTGATTTGGTCCTTGACGCGCCACGATTTCCGTTGATGGCTCATGGTTTTGGAGTTGGTCCACTTTGGATGGACTTTTTTATTCCTAACGGCTGTATTTCCTTCCCTATGTTTCCGACACTGCGACGCATGGCTTGCCCGCATTTGCTTTATGATTTTCGGCGCTGTAGTAATTATTTCTCCACCTTCGTCGCCGCACTCCTACCTAATTGTACGACCACACAAACCTTAACACAACCACTATTACCCCCACACTGTTTCAAACTGCACAGACCATATTTTTCTACGCTGCAAAGCAAGATTGATGCCCATCCACGCCCAACACCCTCCACCTGCAACCACAGTCGCTGCAGTCTCGAATAATATTCGACATAGGGCCACCAGTCAACACAGAGCAAACGGCACCCCGGGAAGGTGGTCCGCACACCCTCATCCACTGCTTGACTGCCTGTGGCATGCTTCAGGCGAGTTTTGGAGCCGCATTTGGGCGGTGCACCGCCACAGCCGTCAATACTTTGTGCACAATGTGGAAATTTGCATATTATTGATTCCCAGTCATTGGTTTAGGAGCAGCTGGCTGTGCTGCAGCTGTGAAAACTCTGCAATGATTAGGATGGGGGTTGTGTAACGGGGCTTGGTTTAGCAGTGGCAGCATGCGTATCGGTGGTCGGGTCCTTGTTTGGAAAAGCAGCCGACGACAGAACATGTTCCGGAGGAATGATATGTCGGACACGGAGGGTGAGGCACTGCCGCAACCTAGTGAATCGGCCGAGCGAGTAATAACATAGGCCCGAGAGCAATTGCGAGCTTGAGACGCGACAGGGATGGCATCTAGGAATCGACACCGGATCCAATCCGCAGACTGCCAGAAGCAGCGATGAAGCATCTTCAATGCGCGACGAGTCGGAACAGCTGGCGATAGCACACGCTCTGGGCACACATCCGAGCCAGCGGCGCCATCAGAAAAGCAAATGTTTCGTAACTCCTTCCCCGTGCCTGCTCCGGCAAACGTCATGTGAATAAGGCAAACGTTTTGGTTTCCAGCCCAGCCTCATACAGGATAATGGAGTGACGATCCATTAGGCGGTTGCGCCCGTGCGCAGTACAATTCAGACGCGCACTTTTCCACTACGGCATAATGGTACGACAGTATGCTCGATTTTCAAGCGATCATTTGAAATGGTGCTTTTGAGTGAGGCATCCTGGAACCCATTGGTTGTGGAGTGAGTCGATTGGGGATCGGTTGCGAGAGACCATTCTCCGCGTATTAGTCAGAACGAGTATCAGTAAGCCGACTCTCCACAGTCTGATGAGTCTTGCGATGCACGCTGGGAGTAACCGCTCGAAGCGAATGGCACGTAGCAATCTCACGAATGTGAGTTGCGCGTAAGCTAGCCGTTGCGTGTGCTAATCTCAGATCTGGGCCTCGTCTCACGGCGACTTCAAGTTTGCATTCAGCACCGCCAAGACATATGACCCAGACGGGATGGACAACGTAACCGAGAACGCAGACTTGGGCCAGCAGACACAGACTCTTGTCAACGATGACAAAGGGCGCTTCGACGAAGCCCTGAGTGGCCCACGGACCGCGAAGGGCACCGCGGTCGGTCTGTGGTGCGATATTCTCGCCAAGTATGGATGCCTGCGCGGCCTGGCCTCTCTCTACGGCAACTTCGTCATGACACGTCAACACATTCCAATGTTCTCAGTTCCTTTCACAAACTGGCCGTTTTCTTGGGAGTCGATGTGGAAAATGCCGCAACCCGCGCTCCCTCTTGACGCACCCAGCCTTGGCGCGTAATTGCAGCACCCCAATATCGACACCGCTTGGTGGTGTGATCCTCTGGCCAGCGGACCTATAGATCGGGAGGAATTCCTGTGGACGTGCCCGTGGCGGCGTGGCTAGTGAAGTGCGCCTTGTGGCGCCCGCCCTGCCACAGGGAATGCCATTGTTGCCGGAAGAACATTGCATTGGCATCTTACAGCTGGAGCGTGGAAGACGGGACTGATTCCCAAATCGTCACGTCCCGATGCACGTGTTGCGTGTTGCTTCTGGGGGGATTATCACCCGGCTAGTTACGTGCAGCTTGGAGAACACGACTTCGAGGGGCAAAAAGCAACTCTCGCAACCCTATTCCTAGGGAAGCACAGGCCGGCCGCCCTGCAAGTTGGGGCGAGCGGCCTCAGTCCGCTCGGATCAAAATTTGAGATCTACTAACCGGCGGTCTGTCCCAGCAGTCTGTATCGCATTTCCTAGCGCTGACGAGAAACTGTTTCCGAGGCCCACGGCTTAGGCGCTGAGCTCCTGGAAACCTGCTGGCGACCTCGAAACGCGGCAGTGCGGTGTCGAGAACTCCGAGGACGACCTGGTATTGACAACGGAAGCTACGGCGACATGCAATTACGGGGCGGTCAGAAGCACGTTGCCGTCCGCTAATCTAGGCTTGACTCTAGTCAGCTTCGCCGACTTCAAGATCAACCTCATATCACGGCGAACTACGGAAAACGTACGCGAAGATTAGATGAGAAGTCTCAGACACAGTCGGCTTGAAACCATGCTGTCGGAAGAGACAGCTATCCGCGGCGGCCGCACCGCTGCTTCCCGCCATGTTCCCATCTTGTCATCAACGAGACCGGTGAAGGGGATTCGCACTAAGATTTGCAACTGCTCACCCTGCAAAACCCAATCCATGTGCGGCACAGCTGTGACAAAAGTCCAAGCCCTTAACACCGTCCAAAAACCGTTTTCCAGAAGACAAATATTCTCGATCCATGCCAGCTGAATATCTGCGTCGGGGATGTCTTGGCTGCAGGGGCATGACGCCCGGCGGGCCTTTTCACCTTGAGGCTAGGGCAACTGTTGTGCGCACACGGGCGACTGACCGATTGCGGGGATGAGCACATGGTAAGTTACGGTTGGTTACCGTGGATCAGGAATGGGTTGGGCGAGCTCAGATTACCGGATTACACGCGGCGAACCCTACTCAGGGAGCGAGATGCGTTAGCGTGGATGGATGGAGAAGGGCGGCCGGGCAGAGCCTCCTAGGGCTGGCCATGGTGTAGGGCGAATGAGGATTATCGATAAGCTGGGAGGGGCATGGAGGGGAGCATTTAAGATTGGACGCGCGTGCGCATTTCGGCCGTGGTGGTTGAACTGATCGCGCAGATTCTGATATACGCAATTTCCTGTGTGAGGGGAGGCGCCTTGCTGTTCATCACCGCACGCCTTTTTTATTCACCGCACGCACGTCTGCGAAGACCCATCCGGAGCGAACGACTCTTTGGTACATAAGGACACCGGATCCCCCTTTCGACCCAGTTCGTCGTCGTTCACACCAAAGCCCTCCGAACTCTAGACTTGGGAAGAAAAACATCATCACGGACAGTCGAGGACCTCGAAATAAACTTAAGCACCTTCACACTACAACGTGGTGCATCCATGGCCCGCATCAGTAAGTTTGGGTTTAGCTTCCGCTCCCCAGATCTGCATCCATCCCACCTCCACTCCACCCCTTCGCCGTGTCATTCTTGGCACGTCCTGGGTTTTGGGCCTGTCCAGACCTGATCTTCCGCGTTCCATGCCCGCGATCTCCACCCCCTGCACACTTCTATATCCGTCCACTCCACCCTTCAATTACCAAGCTAATATCCCGCAAGGATCCATCCACCGCTTCCCGCTCCGCCCACGACGCGCTTCTCTCCGTCACATCGGCATCCCGGATGGCGGCCGCGACGTCTTCGACATCTACCTCGGGTGGGTAATGCATCAACGGTTCTGCGCTGAGCGAGCGAGCAACTTGCGCCGGGACACTATATCTGTAGCCAGCGTGAGAAGTCTTTGCGGAGACGACGAATACCGAGTAGAATCTTCGCCTCTCGTGCAGCAGGTGGAGCGGAGGAGGGCGCCGTGTGACCTGTTCGCTGGCATCGGGGGGCAATTTGATTAGCTGTGGTGTGATGTGGAGTCAGGGGTGCGCTCGGGGCAAGGGCGAAGGGCGAGGGCGAAAGGGGAAACTTGTGGAACTGGTGGGGATACAGAATAGGGCAAAGGGCTGGTGAAGTTTGATTGGAGGACGGGCTGGCGTTGGGTGTTGTTTGGTTTTGAGGCGTACTATGGTCGGAAAAGGGCATGGAAACGTGCTGGACTGGGATTGGGTGTTCGGATACATATGTTCTGGTTTGCTTTTGGATGGGTTGGGATATGATACCTGGGGTGGCTGGTCTGTAGGGATTACCGGATATCGCTACTCTTGCCTTGTGGCGACTTTGTCGGATGGAAAGCTTCGCTCAGGTTTCTCTCTTTCAGCAAAATTGTTGGAGCGTAAAGCGTTCTGATCATACTCATTCACTCTAAATGTATTTTTGATTTTATTGGCATGTTGTTGTCCTGCGGATCTTGCAAGGCGGTGACCACCAGAGGAAGGATTTCTTCACCTCTACCACTAGATTCTGTGAAAAGCATCAGATCTAGGGTTCGACAGAGATAGGAGAAAGACTGTCTAAACACAAGCCCGGTGTTCACCTGGGTCAGGCAAGAGCAAGCTCGCTGGATTAGTCAGATATGACTAATCCCGATCTCTCCCTCCACAGTCACTCTTCAGCTCGTACACCTTTCATCTCTCAATACCATCGCTCGCTCCACATTGTACTTTCTAATCGTATATTGGATACTCCAGGATGTTCGGCATAACCTAACATCAACACTGCTCTGCTGAGTGCTTTGAGAAGTCGTCTATTGGTGCCTGATTTACAGAACCCCCCGACTCGAGGCCTCGTCTAGGATTGCCCTCGGAGTTTGGTTGGTGTGGGACAATATGAACCAACTACTACCCTTGCGTCGCCCCACATTGCGGGACACTGAAGTCGAGGCAAGGCGCGAGCAAAGGAGACAAAGAGATGCAATCAGACCCCTGCCGACGAGAACACGAGCACTTACTATCGGGTCCCCTGATCTGATTGTTGAAGAAGGCGGCAATTCTATACTGAGATATCTACGAAAATCAAACATACCACACCAGTCGACAATTGACCACCTAGGAATCAGCAACTTATGGAAGCTTCCGTTTGAGCTCAGGGAGCAAATATGGAAAGACGTACTTGGTGGGCATTATATTCACATCGTCAAAAGAAGAAGGAGACTTGCAAGCGTTTATTGTCCGGCGGCCGATCCTGCGAAGCCAGGTCGCAGAGATATATGCTTGTTGACGAGAGACGAACAAGGCTTCCACAAACGTACAGCATGGCCATACCACCCTGCGCCCATATCGCTCCTTCTCACCTGTCGCCAGATGCATGTACAATCTCTCCCAGGGGTTTGAAACGCTTTATTGACTTTTGGCCAGCTATTCCGAGACCACCAATCTCCTCTACTCTCAGAACACCTTCTCTTTTGACGAAGCCAATCTTGTGGTTTCCTTTTTCGATGGTCTACTCCCGAGTCGAAGAGCCCACGTGACCTCAATCCACATTTGCTGGAGTTTCTGGATGGATCAGAATTCCGTCCAGTACGCTTTCATATACTTACCCAAAGGTGATAGATGGGGGAGCTACTGTGACAAGCTCAAACAACTGCCCAATCTTCGACACCTGGCTGTGGCACCCACTTTCTATCGCCGCCCTACGAGATTCATGAATCGAAATGAAAGAAGAGATTACAAAGCATCCGTCAGATTCCACCTTGGGTATCTGAACGACGTCCCGGTCAGAGACACGTTTAGCGTCACTGTCCCCTGGGCGCCCGACAGCCAGAATCATCCCGACAGGCCGTCCTTCAGCACTGACGACCTCCTTCCTCCAATCCCCAAATTTGAGGTGAAGAGAATAGTTCAACGCTCTCCTGTTAGAGTGGATCAATTCCGATTTCCCTTCCGTGTCAAGTGTTTACACTGTGATCCAGGCGTGATCATCCACAAAGGTCACATAACAGACGCTGAGTGGCTTCGACTTCGAAACGCTGATTTCGCGCCATATGGGTCAGTGTGGATGTTTCACACGGCTTGTGGTGGTTGGATCGAGTTTGAGTATGAGCGCAATGAGGGCAATCGGCGTAGGAAATGGTGGAGAGTCACGCAAGGGGCGAAGAAGGTTGGAAACGAAGACGGAACGATTGTCGTGTCGACACCGTCGGAGAGTTTATGGCTTTAGGAGGCGAGCTCACAGCAGGAAAGAGAAGTCAATCTTGCTCCGCGAAAGCACAATTTTGGAAGAATCGCGGGTGTATTGCCACTTTCACTCTGTACAGAACATTGATTGTTTATCACTTGTTCTCCTTGAAAACTTGCAACATAACCTTGTGCATCACAACACAAAAGTCCAACGTACACCGCACGCAATATCCTTCATCTCGCCAAACATCATGCCCAGTTCACTCCAGTGGCCACCCATCATCGACCCACACAACGCACACATTTCTCTGCTCCTCGCGCAACACACAATATCAGCCACAATATGTACCAGCCCAAAGAAGTCTCGGAATCGCGAGAGCTTCGCCCATGGAGTCGAATCCTACCAATCGTTCGACCCTCGCCTACACCTCAACTAACACATATCGAATCTGATACCGAAGCCCAAACCGAGATAATCCGACCCGGACTCAGCGCCGACATCGAATATCACATACTTATTCTCGGTCTCAGGATCCGACGGTTACTTCAAAGCAAACCTTAGGATGCAATCAAAATCATGCAGGACGCTGCAGTGTCTCATGTCAAGACATTGGTTGAAGAAGCTGACTTGGGCGAAGATGAAATCACCCCATGGTCGCTGATTCCTGTTCAGATTCAGGGCCTTTGGCTTACTGAGAGTTTGAGGCATATGAATGGGCGGGAGGTCCCAGTGTCAGTTGAGGTTGATGTCAAAGTTTCCTCTTAGAGAGTGCATCTAGATACCTAGTGTGACATATTGTGACGGCGTATGGAATTAGCCCGTAATTGCCAGTGCTTACGGCGAAATACAATATGCTGTCGTACATACAGTGGGAGCAGTCGTAAACGAAGGCCGACAAATGGAAATAAACTTACCAGCTAACCTGCCTTTCCAGAATAGGGGTTGCAATATCACTCTCAAGGGTCAGACCATTACCATGTTCAACACTACCAAAATTCTTTCTTGACAATGTGGCTGCCACGATGGCAAGGCTGTACAGCCTTGTGCCACAGAAAGGCAAAGAAGTTGAGAGAATCAATATCTATTGGCGACTATATGCACGAGGCTGAGAATGCTAAGGATATTGGAAGCAGACACTTGATCAAGGTAAGGTGTCTCCTCTCTTCTGCCGCAGACCAACTTCACCCAGCCGACCTGCCTCACGGAATAGTGTCCATTTGTATTTATTGCCTCCTAAAATGATCGACTGGATCCATTTGACTCCCATAAGAGACCCAACCTCTGTCGAGTTACGTCAAATGGATCAGGCTGAGTGCGAAGAGCAGAGCTTCGTCGTAGAAGCTAATCCATTAGCTATACAGACACAGGAACCACCAGAGCACCGAATACCTGATCAGGCTTCACAGGGGGAACACTGTGATGATATAGGCCCAGGTTAGTAGCATCCTGTGCAGCGGACGAAGAAGTAACATCTCAACATGGAGTGCCCGCGAGGCTGACAAAGGCCTATAGAAGATGAACTAATGGAACCGATCGATGTCCCAGAGGGTTACCCGAAGCTCGATGCCCGCCCCCCGATGCTTGAAAAGTGGGTCTTAATCACGATTATTACCTTCAACACTGCAAGTCTCGCCGGCATGATCGCGTTGCTGGTCAAGGCTGGCAAGGACAATCAGTATACGACCTCATACAGAGATATACGCTATGTCATACGATATGCTCCGGCTTTGATTGGCACCATGACCCAGTTGGCATACAGATCCGTATTCGATTCATATGCTCGACTAGAGCCCTACATAGCGATGGCCGACTCCAAGAAAGATTTGCCGGCTTGGAAGAAGGATGCTCGTCGTACAATTGCAATACCCTATATACCGCCCGCAAGCCTTATGTTGGAAGCTTTTCGCTCAAGGAGATGGCTACGTTTTACGTTGCGTATCTGCCTCGGCTTGACAGGATTTATCACTGGATTTAAATCTGGACTTAGTTCCAGCACAGCAACGCCAACCGGCTACATTGTTACCGTTTATCCTAACTTGACGTTTGTCCTGATTGGAATCTACACATTGAACATTTGCGCCACAATATGGATTCTTCTTTCATTGTGGTCTTGTACAACTGGGTTAAAATGGGACCCTGTCACAATTGCCGACCAAGTGGCGCTCTTCCACAATTCCAACATCTTGCGAGAATTCCAGCAGCTGGAAGCACATCCGACGAAATGGTCGTGGCAGATTCTGGGCAGCAGAACTTATCGGATTGGGTATTGGCTCAAAGGAAAAGGGCAAAATAAATCGATCGTGTGTTGCATTGGAAGAGAGAGCGTCCCTCGCGGTATGTTGCCATGGGATACCAATCTTGAAATATAAAGGAATTAACAAAAGCAGACAGTGACCACGAGCCAAAGACGCCGAATCATCAAGTTCGAGGAACGATTACTAGAGACTCGTGCACCAAGGACAAACACCTCCCATTCTGCGCATGCCCCCAAACATACCAGTCCGAAAGATACCCTCATTGGTACCACTCCATTTATCCTCCTTGGCTCGTCATTTTTTGGTGGCCTATTGTATGTCTGGGACTTGTCTGCTGCTTGATCGGGCTCGGAAAGCGTGTAGACTCTTCTGATTTCAGTATAAAGAATAACTGGCACACCTCCCAAGTACATCACAACCAGACGGATTCAATTCCCGAGAGCTTCAACGTTACATCCGATCCAAGTCAGCCGCTGGTTTTCATCGGCGGCGGTCCGTCTAGTGCAGCGAAGGAACTAGTCGTTTACATTCTTACCTTCCGAACGCTTCCGGTTTCTCTTGCATCGATATTTGCAATCGGAATAATGGGTGCAGTGGATGCGGGACACCGATTCAGCCAACCTTTCGCCAACATGTTCAACAAGCATGCCTCGGCTGAAGATACGATTTTGCTGAATTATCTCTGGGGCATTCCCGTTGCCGTCACTGTCGAAGCCTTGAAGAAGAAGCACTGGAAAGTTGCCTGGTTTTCACTTCTGGCTCTTCTCAACCCCTTCTTTCCCATTCTCGTCAGCGGTCTCTTCACGATAACGAACACAGGGCCACGTATCATATTCAAAGTCGACAACGTGGCCTTTTATCTAGTATTCGCATATCTAGTGGTCTACACCCTAAGTCTGCCGTTCGCATGGCCAAGATGGAATCGTCGACTGCCCAGGAATTGCTACAGTATTGCTGATATATTGTCGCTTTGCTACGCTAGTAGCATGGTTCGAAACCCTGCCATGGATATCAGTGGAGAAAACGTTACGCAACGCCATTTGGAGTCCAGGATCTTCTTACAGGAAGAGACGTACAGTGTTGGGATGTCTACAGGTATAGATGGGAACGTGCATTTCGGTATTGATGTTGTGCATATGAAAGATGCGGCGGGCAACTCGAGACAACATGTGTTTCACGTCTCAAAGTCGACTTGGGAACAGGATATATCACAGCAGTGAAAGACTGTTAATATTGGGAGGGAAACTGGGCTGTTTGGTTGATCTAGGCACTACGGCAGATACCCAGTACTGGCCCTCATCGGCTTTACTATGCTTCACTTGTCGGGTACCCTGTTTAGTCGTAACAAGATACTGTCGGAATGTCAGAATAGGAATGAAGGGAAGCTGTCGTTTACTCACCTTCACGTTATCGCTGCAACTATTTCCTTTTGGGCATCTGCTAATGCTGATGTTGCCACCCACGCATGCAAACATTCGAATCACGCCCTCCCTCAAACACAAAGGTGAGAGCTTCAAGCGTGCATCACCAGTGACAAACATCTACGAACCTGTCCATGTATGTACCAGCTCCTACCCGACAAATGCTCAATGCCAATGTGGCAGAAGCGAGCTTCAGACCATAAGCTCCTTCTAGCATTTATCCTATGCACGCTATTGCGAGAATATATCATTTCATTGTCAGACAAGGTTTCCATCAAGGAACATGGCCCCTTCAAGACCAAAAAGGTAATTCCAGAAATTCAGATCTTACAGCATGGTCGAGAGATTCGAATACTGCACACTTTGTTTTCATGTACGGATGACGTGGCAAACATCTGGGCGGTATGGCAGGTCAGATGCATGTATCTCAACGAGCCAATATACATGGTTTTCGACCTTTATATCATTCTTATTATTCCGAGTAGAGTTGGGTGGCCGCTAGGCATGGGAAGAAACAAAATGTATTTCATCATGTTGACCGAATCCACTGAAGAGGAGACGAAGCCCAGAAACCCACCAAAACATCGCAAAGAAAAGGCTTTTCGTGCATACATCTATCATTCAAAGTTTTCTGGCAAACGGAATATCGACGTCTTCTGTGCCATCCAGCATATTGTCTCAGAACCAGCATCCCAATCGTTTAGAGGACTAAAACGAACGTAGAAAACACGCTCCTCATCATCCAGAGGTGATTCATCTCGTCTCCCTCTCTCCGTCCAACTACCTCCTCACATGTCTATCCGACCACAACTCTGACAATACATCCAATACCCACGTCGTCGACACAAATCCCCGCGGGTTCTGCCTCGCAGTAGCAACTTGCCATTCTTCCCTGTCACACTCTTCAGGGTCCCAGTCTTCCTCTCCCTCAGCCTCGTCGTCTTCTCCATCCTCTTCCTGTTCCTCACCCTCATCCCCATCCCCTTCCTCATCCGTTTCCTCATCCTCTTCCCCACCCATATCCCACTCCCCCATCCCCCCCTCATCCCCCGCTCGGGGAGGAGACAACGGGACATCAACAAGGTCGTGCTCGACTATACCCTCAACCTCGATATCAGGCATAGGCCACAGCGGCTCGAGCCTAAACTTGGCGCCCTGATTCTCTCTTTGCCTCCTCGCCACATACGCGTTGTAATGGCCTGAAGGGCAGTCTGAAATTCCATTCAATGAAGTCCCCGAACCCTCTGAGGGAGACGATTCAGCCCTGGGATGCTTCTCGGCAAGGGCAGCATAGAATTCTGGAGGGTTCATTGGACTTCTAGGTGGGGTGAGATACTGGTCGGGTTCAGTTTTGCGTTCGGATGGGAAGGGGACAACGGGCCAGTCGTCACCGAGATCGGTGTTCGTCTCGTGGGGAAACACCATTGGGGATTCGGATGGAGAGGGTTCGACAGACCAGGATTCGTCCAAGGATTCGTAGTCTACAGGTGGTTGGTATGAACTTCTTATGGGTACAGTTGGCCATAATGAGGACAGATCTTGGGTGAGAGCTCGGGGTTCCTGGATTGGAAGGGTTTCTTGAGACCCAGTAGATTCCGTATCCCGGCATAGTGGTAACGAGAGAACTTCAACAGGTATAACCGGAGAAGGGAGATGTTCGGTGACAGAGACGTCGGAGTCGGAAGTCGGGGATGCATTCATAGGGGCGGTCTGGGCGACGGGCTGGAGGGGTCCAGGGCTCCTAGATCTAAGGGGAACAAACGGTTTGGGTGAGGCTCCGCTTTTTGGTGTCCATAGAAGGCTAGGCTGGGATGTGGACGGCTTGTTTTCAACTGGGGGAGTTCCTGCTGTCTTCGGTTTCGGGCGGAAGGCGAGAGGACGGGTGAACGCCTCGCGGATGAGGGAGAGTCGCTCGAGGTCCTCGTTTTTGACCCTGTCTTCCTCTTCCTTACATCTCATAGCAACCTCATTGACTGGGTATGGCAGCAGGGTTATCTGGTAATTTACATCCGCCATCTTCTTGTAAGACTCCCGATCGTGGTTCACCAGCTCAGTGGCACGTCCTTCTGAGATCCTCGAATTCATGTCCATGCCCGCCCTCCTCTCCAGTCCATCTTGCGATATCTCCAAATCCTTCAACAACTCAATCATCTTCTTCTCTTCCTCAATCATCTTCTTCTCTTCCTCTAACATCTCCAACTCCTTCCTCTCCTTCGTGACACGAGCCTCCTCTCTCATCTTCTTCCTCTCCCTCGCCTCTCTACGCTCCCTCCTTTCCTTCTCCTGCACCCCCCTCCTAATAATATCCTCCGTGGCTTTCTTCTCCCGTTCCCTCTTCTCTTTCCTCTCCCAGTTCTCCTTCTCCTGGTTCATGTTTCTCATGGCCACCTTGACATGTCTCTCAGTCACCAGGCTACTCACATTTTGCCTCAGCGTCTGAATGATCTCCGTCATCATTTCAACACGGCCTTTCATCCCACTTGCTGCCTTGCCCAAAGCATTCAACGTCATAGCGTGACGTTGGATCATGTGACGATCCATCCTGTCAAACGCGTTCTTGTGGCAGTGCAGCACGTCCGTCATCTCAGCGGCCAAGGTATCCATCTTGTCTCTTGCTCTCAACATCTCCTCATTTAGCGTGGTGTACCTATCAAGGAAGCCTAAGGGGTAAGGAAGTCCATCCAAGAGCTCACGACGCACAAAGTCAACGATTTGCTGGAGACGCGAGATCCTGGAATCCAGTCCAGCGAGGCGTACACCGATTTCCTGATGGCGACGTTCCATGGAAAAACGGTGATAGTCGCTCTGGGCTTGTGTGATGAGTGGGTCCTCCTTATACGGTTCGTGGAGTCCCAGTGGAAGGGGAGGAAGGGTAGTGGTCTGGGACAGCAGTCTGGAGGCTGTGGCGTCGAGTTCGTGGGAGAATTTCTCGGCCTTACTCATCTGGGCGGTCATGGCTTCTTCGATGTTTTTCATGGAGGAGGAGGAGGAGTAGGGTGAGGAATCATTATTGGCGAAAGCAACACTGGAGTTTTGCTGCTCGTATTCCTGCTCGAGGGCTTTGCGGAGCCGGGTACTTGGGACGTCCTTGTCGTCGTTTCGACGATTCAGCGTGGACGTCTTCGCCATGGGCAGACGGCTAGTAGTAGTATTCATGTGTCTCTGGATTGAAGTCGTCCGTTTCAACGCATTCGTCGTCGTCGTCGACGGTGGCGTCCTCGGAGCTACTCCAGAGTCCCTTGATTTCTGCTCCTCGACTGGGCGAGTTCTGGTTTGGAATTGTCCCTCCTCTCTGGATCCCATCGTTGGGTCAGGTCGGTTGGAAGGAGCGTTCCGCCGGCGAAGAGGCGAACAACACCAGTCAGTGCAATCAGCGCGGCAAGGCCTCTTGTCGTCTGAAGGAGGCATGCTGAAGTGAAGAGTAGTGGTGTATTGTGTCTTGTCGAAAGTGGCGGGTCGTCCAGAGTGTGGTGTTCTTGTAAGTCTCTGTTCGACATTCGCAGTGTCCTTAGTAGTTCACACATGTAGAAAAAAGAAGGAAAAAAGACAGAACTCGAAACAGGACACCCGCTCGTTTTATCCCCTCCCCAACGCTCAACAAAACCTCCTCGGCTGCCGTCAACAACATGGGGCACCGTCTACTTCCGGTGGTTGACACCGGAACCTGAGACAAGAACAGCTCTCAACGCCCAACGAAAATCGGCCAGCTCCTCGACGTCAGCTCAAGAACCAGAAGACCCGAATTCTCTGCAGCAGTAACTAGGGCTCTGTGACAGCAAAGCAACACATCAACCTCTTTTTGCGGTTGTCGAACGAAAGCCAAGATGGCATTTAAGCAGTTGCTGATAGTATGTCATTTCCACAATAGATAAGCCGTTAAGAAGAGCCAACTTTTCAGTCCACTAAGTGTGACACTTTCTCCTTTTGGAACTTTCACTGTCGTAGTGGCTCAAACAATAGATGTTTCTCGGCTTCTGAATCTGGTTACGGAGCAGTTGCGGTTGTCAATGTCTATCAAGTCGCATCACGGGAACTTGCAGACCCAATTTTCCTTCTACATCTCAGAAAAACATTGAATCGTCTCCCATATCGTGAGATGCCATCTTTAGACTGAATTAGAAAGTAGTAAATGGTAGCCGATATCAGCCAGCGGACACCACCTCCCCAAAGTTGGGACACATGTGGCGCATAGATCTGATAATTGAGCAACATCTCAGCCCGTGGAACTCTCAAACATCCACCGAGGTTGAAGAGGCAACAAGTATGCGATTGACCCTCATCAGATGGAATCAATAGGCCGGGCGGATTGCAGGTTGATATCAAGTGGAGGAATCGCTCATGAATCGTAAGTAGGATCATAGAATCATGAACAAGAAAACGGCCAATTATCATTCCTCGTACTCTAGGTACCCAATGCTCAAACAAGGTAACAGGCCATGCAAAGCGGCTCTCGCGAGCTCTCATCTCTCAGTGGAAGGAAAACCTTCCTGAACGCCCCCATCGTACCCTAACACCAAATCTCCCGTCCCTAAAAAACCTCGGTAATTACGCCATGTATAAACACACTCATCGCACACGTGTAAGAGCACTTCATCAACAGGTGTATCCCAACCATCATACAACCCTCCGTTCCACCCACATATCGCCCACCAACACCATTTCCACGACTGCAACCTCCAACTCCAGTCATATAAATCGTAAAGTGCGCAACTCTCAACGCTGCACAGCGGCTGAGGGCCCGGGTGAAGGATTATAACTCCAACCACCCTCACGGACCAATCGTTCCCTAGCCTCCCTCTCCTTCCTCCTCTCTTCTTCCGTGACACCATCGTTAGCCCAGTAGGCACTGCTCGTGCGCTCCCTGAACCTCTTGTGTCTCTCCTTATTCGGGAAGACCTGCTCCATGTTCAACGGCGCAATGGGGCCGAAAATGTGCTCTGGATCCACCAACTGCTGCGTCGTGAGCATATCGCGGAGGTTGGGAGTGTTGACCCAATCCGGCTGCTGGAATTCGTTCTCGGAATCCTCGTCTTCCGAATCAGTCATGATTTCAGGGAGTTTGATATCCTCGCCGTTGGGGTATTGGGGTGTTTTGATAGTGTCCGGTCGCGTGGACTCGGCAAAGGGAATCTCGCCTCGGGCGAATTGAGCATGGGCGGGAGTCACTGGTTTCGACTTTGCCATTTGTGATGGGCGCTTAGCAGGTCGCTGCAAAGGCTCGTCGTTCTCGGGTTGGAACGGTCGCTTCGGAGGAGGTTTTGCCGTGTTGACAGGAGGAACATTGATGCGGTTAGCATCTTGGACAGTCTGCAATCGAGAAACAGGTCGAACACCCGCCAGATCAGCACGGCCCGGGGCTGGTGCTGCTTTCGGCTTCTCCATCGCCTTGGCAGGTTGTGGCGGTCGACCAACTCGTGCAGCTGGTTTCGGCGCGGGTGCAGCAACCTTGGGAGCCGGTGCCATCTTAGGTGCAGTCGGAGCTCTTGTCGGAGCTGGCGCAGGTTTTGGTTCCTGGGGAACTACTCTGGGGGCCACCTGGGACGCAGATTTGGCAGGCACTGGAGGACCTTGCCCGAATCTGCTATGCAGGTTCACCTTGATAGCCTGGGGTTTGGCCTTTTGGAGGGTGTCCTTGCTTGGAGGCTTGGCCAACCGTTTGGGCTCCCTCAGCTTGTGGCCAGTCCCGGTAGGCAAAAGGCTCTTCGGAGGAGGTGGTGGTGGCATCTCGTCGGCAGAATCGGCATCTTGCTGCCTCGAGGCGGTGTTTGTCCTGATTGTGCCAGGGCGGGAAAGTGCTTGTGGAGGAGCGCTTGGTGTCTTCATCGTTGCAGGTGCCCTGAAAACGGGTGGTGGTGCAGCAGCAACTGGCGTTTTCGATGCCGCTGCCTTCGCCTTCTGGTAGTGCGCGGCGGCTTTCGACTGCTCCTTCTCTCGCATTTCCCTGAGCTTAGCATCTGCTCGTTGCAATTCCTTCACCTCTTTCTCTCGGGCCTCTCTCTCCTTCTGCTTCTCACGCTCGGACGAGCTTCGAGTCCTTCGCCCATCCTTTGTGGGACTTCCCGGAACAGAAGCGACAGTCTTACTCGACTTCATGGTCCTGAGAGACTCCTTGGAGGGAGAGCGGAGGTGCGAGAAGATGGATGTTCCGGCCTTCTCATTGCGTTTCGGGCTGAACACATCGTCGGAAGACTGCTGTGCGTGTAGCTTCGGCCTCATGGGTCCTTCGGCAAGTGCGTCGAGCTTCACCTGGGCGCTGGTCGCGCTGGATCCGATTATCTTCTCCTTGGCGGCACGAAGCGCTGAGTAGAACTTAGCCTTGGACGCACTCAGAGGAGCGTCCATATAGCGCTTACCAGTTGGGGAGCCAGCCGGAGTGGATGACCCCACAACTGATTTCAGATCGGGATTTGAGACGGAGATTGGCTTCGCCAGGGGAGGGGGCTTCATGAATGAGGGTGGTGGGTCGGCAGAGTAGCTCTTGCTGAGAGCAGGGCGACCAGCATTCAGTACTGGCGCAGTTGTTCTAACGGGTGATATCCAGTCATCGTCATCTTCATCCTCCGCATCCTTTTGCTCCTCTGACGGAAGCATTGGATAGGCAGGCTGGGTAGGCTGAGATGGTTGTGATGCAACCAAGGTCTGTGATTGTGGTTGTGAGGGTTGCGATTGCTGCGATTGTTGTGGCTGCGAGGCGATGATGCTGCGGCTTGATCGCATGGGAGGCTCGTTCTTCTGGTTGAGCATATTGAGTCGCTCGTGCAGACGCTGTGTGTTCGTCTTGTTGTGTAACCTTGTCGTCTCCGACTCCTCTCGCCTGGTCTCCTCGTCCAAGTCCATCACGTCATCGTGATGTGTCTCGACTGTGTATGCATTCTGCGAGCCACCTAGACTCTTACCACCGGTGAACCGCCCCAGCTGGCTATTGCGCGCCTTGTCGACATGGCTTGTTCGGGCGCCAAAGCTCTTCTTCGGGAGCAGCGGCTCACGTGCTGGGAGCGATGCGAAGGTGAGACTGCTCTTCCTAAAGAGCGGCTTCACGGGGCTCGAGCCATCCGATGGAGAGCGCACATCATCGTCAATGTCCATCTGGTCGTCGACGTCGTGGTGCACAACGGTGTCGTCCTGACTAGCAAAGGCTGTGGAGGCATGAGTCTCGGTCGGCATGAAATGCTCGGAGGGAGCGGCGGGCTTCATAGACTTTGGCTCGGGTGCGAGTGCTCGGTTGTGTCTGGCATCAAGCGCGTCCTGTGTGTCTGCACCGATGCTGTACGCCTCAGGGATGACTCTCGGCTGGTGAGGAGATTTCAAGGGCTCGTTGCGGACCAATGTGGTGTACTCCACCGCCTCGTGGTGGATGGTGGTGGCCTGCGCGTCGGTGTTATCCTCTGACCCCGTAGCATCAACATCCATTTCTTCGTCGTCGGCATCCTCGCGCAGATTCTCCCGTGATGCGTTCCTGCTCGCCAAGTCTTCTTTCGCAGAGACAAACGACTCGCCCGTGTCGCGTCGCTCGTCGTCAGACGGCGGGATTGACCGCCTGAACGACTGCGTCGCGGCCGTCGACTGTGTGTTGGGCTGCGAGAAGATCTGTGTAGAGTCCTGTGTGTCCATGGCCGTGTCTTGGGTGGAGTGGCCCAGACTCGAGCGCGCTGGTGCTGGCACTGGGGCAGGAACTGGTCGGGAGAGCGGTCGGGGCGTCTCATCTTCGCTCGTCGGGGCATGGTAGCCAGAGTCCTTGTTCTCCTTCCCCTTCCCAAGCGGCTGGGAGAAGAGGTGACGCGGTGCAGGCGACTTCGCGGCGGGGGAGCGGACGGGGACTGCGTTTTCGGTGTCTTCGGCGATCTGGAAGCGCGCCTTCGCGAGGTGCTTGTGCAGGTTCGCCTGCAGGCCTCGCTGGGCGGGGCTCACGCGGTGCTGCGCGTTGGGTGAGAAGATGTTGGCGAGAGGCTTGTCGCTGTTAGCGCGAGCAGGAGTTGGGATGGAGGCCCGGGGCCGTACCTGGCGGGCTGCGGCGGCGTGCTTCTTGCGCGCCGTCCGCGGAGTCTTGCCGCGCAGTTTTCCGGGTGTTTTGAATACCTCAAGGTTGTGTCTGCCGCTGCTGTCAGTAACCAAGGCGCGGGGAAATCTCGGCGTCGCGACATACTGGCCGTTGTGGGCAAAGATCTCGGCCATGTGCTCGTTCAGCCATTCCAGCTCATTGCGCACGCAAAAGCCAAAATCCTCGACCTCCTGCTGCACGAGGTCGTTGGCTTGGTGTCGCTCGTCGAGAATCCATTGTGCAGACCCAATGGCGGACGCCTTGCTGCGTGTGGGAGCCATTGCGTGGGCGGGTTGACGGTGGAGGAGGACCAAAACAACGCGCTTTTCGCGGGCGATCAGAGGGAAGCAGAGTGTCGAAGAAACTCGAGGGGCAGGCAGGCTAGCTGTGCATCGCGTTTGGGGGCGTTATTGTAAGAATGAGCAGCAGTTGTGCCGACAAAGTGGGCGTGGGGAGGTGCGATGGAGCTTGGAGTTTGTGTTGTTGCAGCGCTGACCCAAACAAACGAACCCAGGCGGGTGGGGCCCGTGCGCGATACTAAGCCCGTTTTGAACTCACGACTCGGACAGCAAGTGACTGAGACGGCTTGATGTCGTCTCGTCATCGAGTGAATGGGTGGGATATGTAAAACATCTTTGCATCCTGTCGAAATTGCGTTGTTTCCACCTCCATTCGCTCTTTCGGCATGTGTGGAAGGGACGACTCCTTCATCCTCGGTTCAGCAGAGACTCCGCAGCCCATGATCAAAGCCATTATTCCCGTCACAGCATTTAGTACCCCATTACCCGCGTATAGACTACAACCCCTTCTATAGTTGCCACACTGTTTATTACAATACGTTCAGCTCCATTATGGCTTCCAAAGTGTTATTCAGAGCTTCTCTACCAAGCCTCCGTCGCCCAATTCGTACCATCCCCAGCCTATGTACAAGCCCTATATCAAGATATTTCTCATCCTCCCAATCTCACTGTGTAATGTCGCTCTCAGGCTTCACGCAAGAGCAACTCGACGTCCGAGAAGCTGTGTCGAAAATATGTTCCAAATATCCCGATGTTCGGCACCACCCCAAACCCCTTCCTCCCTTCCCACTAATTCTAAGCCGCCTAGGAATACTGGATGGAGCACGACAACTCCGGCGAATACCCGCACGAGCTACATGGAGATCTAGCAAGAGACGGTTGGATAGGCATTGCTCTGCCCGAAGAGCTTGGAGGTGCTGGATTGGGGATATCGGAAGCGACCATGATGCTTCATACTATTGCTGAGTGAGCCTTTATTTCTTGGAGATATATCTCAGTGGTATGAAGAAATGTGGTACTGACATTGAAAAGGAGTGGGGCTGGTATTGCAGGAGCGCAGTCAATTCATGCCAATGTGTATGCCACGCAGGTGAGAACCCTCTAACACCATGGAATTCTCATCCCATCTACTCGTCTGATGTGGTAATAGCCAGTAGCCAAATTTGCATCCGCAGAGCAAAGGGCACGTATGCTACCAAAACTCATCGCCGGAGAGACACGAACCTGTTTCGGCGTGTACGTTCCCTTCCCCACTCCAAGTCCTCCAAGTCTCCCATCATACTAACCCCCTTAGAACCGAACCCAACACAGGCCTCGAGACCCTCAAACTCACCACCCAGGCCAAAAGAGACGGCGACTCGTATCTCATCTCCGGTCAAAAGATGTACACATCCCCCCTCTCCCCTGCTCTCTATCTGCCCTCCTACTCCCACCTCTAACTAACCCCCAGATGGATATCCTCCGCCCAAGTAGCCACCAAAATGGTACTCCTCGCCCGCACCACACCCCTCTCACCGCTCAGCAAGCCCTCCGAAGGCCTCTCCCTCTTCTTCATCGATCTCGACAAAACAGCGCCCGGACTCGATCTCAAACGGATCCCCAAAATGGGCGGCCGCGCCATCGACGCCAACGAAGTCTTCTTCGACAATTACCGTGTCCCCGCTGATACTCTGATTGGGAAAGAAGGCCAGGGATTTAAAATTGTATGTCTAGTGATGTTCTCCTTGCACACCTTCATCCACAGACCTATCCCAACCCACCTCCCCTCTTCCGTGCCCCCATTCTAACGCCCCCTTTCTCTCTAGGTCCTCCACGGCCTGAACGCCGAACGCTGTCTCCTCGCCGGCGAAGCTCTCGGTCTGGGTTACGCGGCCCTCTCTCGCGCCGCCTCCTACGCAAAAACACGCATCGTCTTCGGCCGCCCCATCGGCCAAAACCAGGGCATACAACACCCGCTCGCGTCCGCGTACATGCATCTTGAAGCCGCGAAGCTAGCCACATACCACGCGGCACGGCTCTATGATCAGAGTGCGAAAGAGGGCGGGCGGATGGGGGAGGAGGTTGGGGTTGCTTGTATGTTTATTCCCTATCACTATTTCCTCTTTTTTTTCATTTGGAAGGATGGTGGTGATTTTTGGGGGGAGTGGGACTGTGAGTAGATAGGGATATGGACATGGATGACAGCTAGACAGGAAGAAAGAACTGACAATTGAACACAGGCAACTCAGCCAAATACCTAGCCGCCGAAGCCGCATTTACAGCCTGCGAGCGCGCTGTCCTGACGCATGGCGGCATGGGTTATGCGCAGGAGTATCATGTTGAGCGGTATATGCGGGAGGTGTTTGTGCCGAGGATAGCGCCTGTTAGTCGGGTGAGTGGAGCTACTTTCATTTCCATGTCATTACAGTGAGGAGGAGTGGAATGGAGGATAATCTGGGAAAAGAAACCAGTGTATCCCTCCTGAGAATGGGCTGGGCTGGGTTGAGTTGGATTGGGTTGGGTCGAGTCGAGCCGGCACAACATGCAGTCGAGATGTTGAATACACATGCAGTATCGTAGCTAACTTGGTGGCAGGAAATGATCATGAACTACATTGGGGAGAAGGCTTTGGGTTTACCTAGGAGTTATTAAAAGAGTATAAGAGGAATGATCAGATGTGATGGTAGGCGGCAGGAAGTAGGCAGGAACTCATCATCAAAATAGGAAAGAGCGATCAAGAGAGTGGTATACAGGCCGTATAACAGCCCTTCGTAGTATATACTTCCGAACATCATATCGAACACAATGAACTCAAGCAATCAAATTGTAAATGTTCAGTATTATTACTGCCATGCTATCAAAGCATCCATCGCACGTCGAGGGAGCGTTCCTGATGTGCTCGTTCCCATTCCGTGTTCCGTACCCAAAATCAGATGGTATACCAAGTTTATGACGCCTTATCCCTCCATCCATGTGTGTATGTGCAGTGCGTCGATTCGTGCGTCCCAGTCATACACATCCCTCATCTTCCCATTCGAACCCAGTCGAACACTCCCCCTTCGTCCCTCCATCCACCCCTATCTCGTTCATTGACTATGATCCAGACCAAGTGTAGCCTTCCTTCCCCTCTAAACCTGGCTCATGGCCGGTCCGCTCCTCAACCCACCCCTCATATTAACATTGCCCCTGCCGCCAATGATCGACAGCGCGAGCGACGCCACGAACGCGACCCATCCGAACCAGAAAAAGGCGACCGAGGCTTGCGCCTCGCGACACCGCTTCTCTGTGTTGGGCGAGCCGTTGGTGATGTGGTTTGTTCGCGTGTAGGCCTAAATTGCATCGACGTCAGCGAGTGGTTCGCGAATTTTCACATACAATCTAATCTAGGATGCGGTGCAGTGGGTAGGGAAGAGGAGGAGGAGGAGGAGGAGGAAGAAGAAGAAAGGGAGCAAAACATACCACATTCGAACAACTATGCACGCCCAAATACGCCGGCAACGCCACCGCCGCCACGAACCAAAACAACACATTCAACCCATCAAACGCCATGTTGAACATCGGGAAGCTGAATCTCTCCATGACCGCCGTTGGCAGCAGGTATAGTAGGGTGAGAAGTGCGAAGACAGCTGCAAACATGCAGTAATTGACCATTGACGAGTTACCTGCAAAGGCTGTGGCAATCATGTTGCCGATGAGGGAGGTGATGATTACGGCGCAGAGGAGCTGGAGCGGGGTGTCAGATACAGATGGAGGGGTGGTGTTGGGAGAGCGATCGCACATACCTCCCAAACCCGAAGGCCGATGTTGGCAGCTTTGGAAACCATATTGTCGTGCTACGATTTCTCTTCTTCAAACGAAAAGCGATGTCGAAGCTACGTAGCTCTCGCAGTCGTAAAATTCCGCTCGATTCTTGTTGCGTTGCAAACAAAGCGACAAAGCTACTATCAGCGCGTCAGAATCCTTTCCGTTTTCGCTTCCTTTCGTTCGTTCAAGGAAGTAAATATATGTATGTATGTTGTAGGTACAGGCTTTGCTCAAAAATCTCAAGTGGTAAAAGCGATGTGCAAGTGCCGCAAGATCTTTGTGCGTGGACCTGAATATAACGTGTTAGCGGGTCGTTGCGGCAGGAATGTCATCATCGAAGCTGGCTGGGTCACGCTGTGACGTATGGCGCGCCGAGACGAGAAGTTTGGTGGTGCCGGGCGGGCGTGCCACACCACACATGAAATGTCTGGGCGGTGGACTGGCTGGACAGGACTGTGGGACTTACTGCTAGCTTCTTTCAGGTAGAATTCGGTAGAGTGGGTTTGGTTTGTCTGATGGAGATTGGGAGAGGTGTAGGTGTGTAGGTTGGTATTTGTAGGTCTTGAGGAGTTGTATATCACAGAGTGAAGAGAGAAAACAGAAAGCAAGAGCAATGTTTGCTGACCCTCTTCAATGCGTACGCAACCCTCCCACCCTCTCTCCCAAAGCACTCCGGCTGTGCCCATTTGCGCCTCATGATTGGCCTCAGAGCGTTACTGGGCCAGAGGCGGTTGATTCGGCAACGGCCGACCCCACCTACCGGCCAGAACAGGGATCAGGTGTCGTTCTGACCACTGAAGATCTGACGCGCCGAAATCATCATCGGGATTGTCAAACCACCTCTCTCCACCAAAACTTTCGTCATGGGCGAGTGGTCTGGAAACACTGGTTTGGCGGGAGAGGAGGGGTCATGCTTGGGGGATGCTCTTGTTTGGAAATGGTCTTGGTAATTAAGGGAAGACGGCTGCACTTTAGTTCTGGCCGCTGTTGACCGTTATTCTACCCCATCAGAATTCAATTGTCCGGGGTCGGTGTATGAGCGTAGTGTGATGCCCTCTGGTCATTTATGAGGTGGTATGATGCGATCTGCATGTGCGGAGAAGACGTGCATCTATCCCGATCTTCAGCCGAATGTTGAAGGCGGTGATGATCGTGACCTTTGACGACGATTCCAACTGTGCACATGCGCAACTACCCCGGATTTGCAGAAAGCGGTGAATCGCGTATGTGCTAGTTAAGTTAAATAGTGCGCAGTATTGATCGTCGTGTGCAGAAGTCATATTATCCAGTTAGTAGTGATGGATATGCAGGATGGTTTGGAGCCAACATTTTGCTCGGT
The DNA here is from genome assembly GCA_010015725.1 of Amniculicola lignicola CBS 123094. Lineage (NCBI taxonomy): Eukaryota > Fungi > Ascomycota > Dothideomycetes > Pleosporales > Amniculicolaceae > Amniculicola > Amniculicola lignicola. Next base: position 50,386 of record ML977580.1, read on the forward strand.
CGTGACGAATGAGAAGCAGACTGTGGAGTGGAATCGGTGGAGGTGCAGAAGGTTAAGCTGAATTGTTGAGTTGTAGGACTCTCGAGGGATGATGCTTGCGCCGTGAGGGGAGGGTGGTTGGCGAAACTGCAGGTGGGTATGAATGGTGGTTTCGAGCGAGAACTTGTGTTGGGTGGCAGGGATGTGCATTTTGGTACCTGTATTCAAGGCGATAAAAGAGTTGGGCATTCCGCATTTTCTCCCTCGAACTATGTACTACTCAGCGGAACCCTTCATCAAACCGACTCTATCTATGAATATGCAAATGATCACTGCCACCACCTCCCATCACCGCTCCCCCAACTCGAAGCAACTCCTCAACACCAAACTCTCAAGTCCCTAGAGCTCACGCAATCCAACTGAACCTACTTACCAACATATCCTACAGCATATAAATGTCTCCCTCGTATCTGTATTGCGAAGACAAGAATCTCCGTCCAAGCCACTTTTCCAAGGGAGCATGCCACGAGCCATCAGCCACCAGTGTGCAATGGTGCGAGGCTTGCCGACAACATTCTTCTCCCGACACACGTATCACATCCTAGCCATTGGAGAGACTATAGGATGGTTCTTTAGTGGCCGGGGGTTGTTTATTCCTATCCAGCGACCCTCTCTACCTCCGCCTCGTTGTCCGCGCCCGACTCCGGTGCCGTAGTTCTACATTCGCAAAAGCCCGTGGCGAGAGATTTGTCAGGCTTCGAGCGGGGAAGTGATTGTTTACGTGGGGCGAACCGAGAGTCGGGGAAGAGGAATGGGGAGGTTGTATGAGCGGAGGGATTCTAAACAGAGTCGGGCTGGGGCCCTTCCCGGTCTAGGAATTAATTGTAGGTAACTCCAGGGCTTCGGCTTTGTCATCGTCCATAGTTTCTACAGTCCCACGTAGTCAGTGCTGTAGTCAGCACTACGAACCAGTGCAAAGGATCGTGCAGGCAACCATGCTGATGGCCGCCATGGTCTGAGAGCGTGTCATGCTCCGGTATTATGCCTAACAACCGTTTCTACAATCCCACATGGCCAGAATTGCTGCTATCGCTTCAAACAGCGTGTCTGCGCACACTATAGTCTCAGCTCGTACCGCTGGGAAGGCTCGGCATCTCCGAGGGTCAACAAACGCTCGCGGCCGCCAAAAAGGGGTGAGTATTCGAGGTCGCGGACTCGGCAGCGGCGTAGTCGGTCGTATGGTGTTCAACCTTAAATATATCTGTTACCTTTTCAAATCAGTAGCATGTGTGCCTCTCGCCGTTTGTCTCCTGGCCACGCCGTCTTCGGAGGTGGTCTGCCCACCTGTACAGCCGTCTTACCACTCCGTTTTGTCTTCGTAGTCAGTCCATTGACTCGTTCGTAGGTCTTGTTCCTCGTTGATTACTCACGGGGCGGTCATGCAGCATACCCTTTGCTCGACCAAGCGGGTTGACGGCTCAGCGGAGTAGATCCTGCGTCGCCATTAGTGTCAGTGGCAGTTCCTCAACCTTTCCGTTGGTATTTGCTCTGATCTAACAGTATGCGCTTATTCCCTGTCCTGGAATCTCATCTTCTTCACTTAGTGTGCTCTTGGGTATAGTACTCGGGATGCTGGCGGCCCATTTTGGGTTCTGTTCACCCCCGTTACTAAGTGCCACAGGCTCGCGGCAGTAATCGTGTTTGACCCTTCGCCGTATTTTGTGCTATCTCCACAATCCCATATATCGCCGAGCTCTTTGCGGGTTCTCCGGGGTTCTGCAACAGAATATGTGGTTTGAAGGAGGTACGCCTGTCTGTAGGGGGTTCTTCGGCTTTAGGCATTGCGGAGGTGCGGGAGTAGGAAGGAACTGAAGCTTTACGCGGTACCCAGTGGAGGTTTTTGGTGGAGGTATTCGGCGAGGCTCAGTGGCACTCCGCCTGCCAGCAAAGCTGGACGAGAGATCTTCGTATGATCTCCTACAGATGTAATCTCTCAACAGTGGGAGCCATACTAACCCCGCGCTGTGGGTAGCCGACGCCCGCGGCTCTGATGGTATACTTGTTAGAGCTGTGGTTCGATTGCGCGGCCATGGTGCTGGAGGTCTTTGCAGACCCCACTGCCGTCGTCCCCGGCGATCTTGGCGCTGTATGGCCGTTGTTGACTTTCAGGCGCGCGTTCTGCTTAGTGTTGCACTGAGGATGGGCATGCACCGTCCGGCTTCAGGAGGTGGAGACCTGTTGAGGGTCGATGTGTGTGGTAGCTCGTTGGAGTGGAGAGGGGTGGTGGTGCTGGCTGTTGCTCATGCCCGTGGCGTTGCTGGCGGGCTGCTGGTGATCTTAGGGGGAAGCTTCAAGAAGCTCACTGCCTAGTTAAGGTGGTGCTGGTAGTGGATGGGGAGATAGTAAGGCAACGCCGGCTGCAGGTTTTGTTGTGGCAGCCGGTGCGGTAGGCGGCTGTAGGAATGGGAAGCCAGTGAGCGTGGCTCACTGAGAGACCTCGTTGGCGACCAAACCCCTGTAGAGCAGAAGAACACTGAAAGAAGCTGCTGCACGGGGTGTGTAGGTACTTCTTGGGCAGTCTGACTCCTTTAAGGGACGCAGAGCTCCGCTGGACTTCTAATAAATGGGAGAGATGGGGGTAGGAGGTGCTGCTAAGGAAGGGGTGTGAAAAGAGGGTTGGGGAACCAAAGAGGGGCATTCTGGGAGTGCATTTGGGAGTGAAGAAGGGCAGTAGGGTGAATTGGTAGCTCTGTGTTCGACAGTGAACATCCTCTGGGGGAGGGTGTTCGCTAGACAGCAGGCAGATGCCTTTTTCTTCACACCCCAATGCAACCACCTACACCTACCCGTTCCCAGCTATACTTCTTCCACAGCTCTTGGAAGACGCAATGCCAAATCAAAGGTTGCTCTTGTCTTGCCTCTCTACCACCCTTTGACGGGTCTTTGATGAATATTGTCTCCTGTTGCCCATCTTTTTGGTTTTTCTTGTCCGTAGGTCCCCACCAGCAACGCTGACAACCACACTCGCCGTTACATTAGACTATCAAGATACTGCCGCATCAATAGCATAAGTCAACAACACCCTCTGCAGCAACCCTCGGCGCCGAAGGCATTCTAGCTAGGTGCTGCAGCATCGACCGGCGTCCTGCACGAACGAAGCACTCACAGCATGCCAGAACGGCCCGCCTTTAGCCATGGGCCATTGGCTCCTGAGCAAATATTGCTTGTCCAGCATTCGCCAGCAATCCCCAGCTTCAATCCCGAGCCCTCGAAACCCGGCAGCAGAAGACATGCGATGTCTGCAACCGAGTCACTCCCGCACCCCCGTGCATTGCCAAGACGGGCGCATAGTCGCAAACATCGACCAACAGCTCTCCTGCCGCGGGCGGAAAAAGGAAAGAACGAATAACCATCGGCTTCATACGAGAGCCGGGCCTTTTCGCAGAGCTTGAAAGTCGAGCCGGTTGATTGGGAAGAAGCCAAGCCAGGAGAACGGCACAAGTGTTGGCCCTCGTACTCATAACCGAGGAGCCCGTACATCGGGCCGGGTAGATGAGCGCATTTCTTAAAAGGACCGCAAGAGACGGAAGACATGGAGAATTAATGATGCGAGGAGGGATGACTCGAGCCGCGATCTTGGACTTGGATTGCCGCTCGCGAGTCCGAGTCATTTTGCGCTGGCGTGATCGCTCGGGACAGAGAGACACAGGGTGGAAGATCAGAAGAAGCCTTGCCATGCCTGCACTCCAAATGCGTATAGAAACGCATGAACAATGTTTACAAGGATACGGCGAACCAAGCGCGGGCCAGCCAGAGTTCCCCGAGCGACATGGGCTTCATCAGATTAACTTCATGCTCTGCAAGAGAATGCGGGGTTGAGCATTTCTCCAAGCAGAGCATGCAATCTGCGTGAACCGAGAGAGGGGGTGGTGTACATGTCGTGCCCGACGCAGTGCAGCTACACGGCATCCTTGGCGTTGGCGACGCCTGCTCGCAACTCCGCATTGTCTCGTGCCTAGCTCCAGGAACGTCTTCTCAGTGAGCTACCCGTACATACAGCTGCTCCGCGGAGACTTTGTCACTCCATGTCGAATGAGAAGCACTGGGGAGAGGCAAAGGCTGTGGCTCAAGAAGCCTTGGCTGGGGCTGGACGGTGACAGCAGTCAACTGGCAGAGAACTTGTACGATGTCTCCAGCGGGGCGCGTGATATGCTTTGTTCGATGTGAGCAGGGCCTCTATGCCTGGTCCCCTCCATGGCTTGCCTCTTGTTGCGGCATAGGCTGGCCGGGATCTCGTCGATGGCGCTTCAAGCGAACAAGAATGGCGTGCAGGAGGCATAAAGCGTTCAAAGAGGAGGAAATGGGGGGTTGGGCGGAGTCTGCCGGCGCCAGATGGGCTGAGAGGGGTCATCCCCAAGACCCTGGATCCCCAAGCTGCTGAGCATCCCCGTCGCCAGTGCTGGATTGAGACTCTCACGGCGGAATATTGATGAAGAAAAGAAGGCGAGGTGGTTGAAGGATGCCACGATACGCATGAAGGGGGCCGGTGATTTGCTGACAGCGCCCCTGGGCCACGGTCTCGCTTCCCCCCAACAGCAGCATTCAATTTGCAGCAGTTCGTCCTAAATTGAGCAGGGCTAGCCTGCACTTGGCCTGGCCGTCTCCGCATTTTGCGCATCTGCCACCCAAAGCCCCTGATCCTTGGCCTGGCCGTGTGAGCTGCAGGAAGCCTCAAAGGCGTTGGACGTCTGCGCATCCAACCTCTGCTGTTCACCTCTGTGATGAGCGTCCTGCCTTGCGGTTCTTTTCCCTCTCCAGCTGGGAATCTATCTCTAATTGCGCCCGGAATATCCCAAGCTGGCCGTCGCCGCGCCCCGCATCCGCACTTCTCACCATCTAAAGAGTCCAGGGGTCTTGCAGCGAGCTGTCGGCGCGACTTGTTGGTGTGCTCACATCAGGCTGCGCAAACCTCGAGGAGCGGCGAACAACGTGCCAAGGATTTCATCTTCAGCAGCCCCCATCTGGTCTCCGTGGCCTCTCCTCCTCTTATATCCTCTTTGCTCCCTCGGTCGCTCGGGACATAGAGCGACGATGTGCCCGCATCAGCAATAGGTGTGTGTTGTCTTGCCCGGATCGACAGGCAGCTCTCGACTTGTTAGAGCCGTGGCGCTTCCCCACATTCTTCTGTCTGGAGCCTCTTCGCGGATCAGTCGTGCACGTTTCCATGGTCTAATATAAACCGTCTCTTTTTTCCACGATTCTGCGCATTTGAAAGACTAGGGATAGATCGGTTCAAGAGTTTGGTGTTTCATTATTCGGTATTCGTTTTCAGGTACGTGTTTCCATTTGTCGCGTGCGGGATGGCGCAAACGTGCGCACGGCGAGGTTGAAGCTCACGGTTTGCCTTAGTAATTTCTGGGGACCCAAAATTGTTTCGATATAGTGCGAAGAGGATAGCGTTCAGCGGCTCATAGACTGTGCTGGGTAAGTCGTCTCGTCGTTCTATCCCGTCCTATTCTATCTCTTTTCCCCTTTCCTGGCCAGGTACTGCCTGCAGTGTCCAAACAAGCAATGGAAAGAATCGCTGCTGACTGGTGCCCCACAGGATATACTGCTGGTGATCTGTATAGAGGTTCATTGGCTTTGACGATATCCCTATTTGTGTATCTTGGCATCCGCCCTTTCTTGTAGCTAGGTAAGCTCCGCCTTTCAAATTCCTCTCGTCTGCCCTTCAAACCTCCCTCTTCCCCTTCTTCCTCTGTCCGAAGAGCTTCCTCGGTTGCGTGCGCCGCGTGGGCGGTGGGTGTGGTGTAGGCGTTGTCGTCGCGGTGCTGCCGTTCGCGCCAAGGCGTAGGCAGCGAGTGCAGAGGAGGCATCGTATGGCGGACCGAGTGGGCGTTCACCGCGGGGCTCTGCATCCTCGGCCACTCCCGCAGTATGTGCAGCTCCGGGCCATACAGATGGTGCATGCGCCGGCGTTCGTGGTTGCAGACGTAGCGGCGGTATGCTCCCTGCTGCACGGCTTTGGCATGGCACGGAGCAGACAAGCAAGCAGCGTTTCCACGCAAACACCGTCGAGCACGCAGCAGCGGGTACTCGGCAGCCTTCTCCTCATTCTGCTCACTCTACTCACTGTTCTCTTCCCCGTCATTATTATTATTTCCCTCCCCTCGTAAACGTCCAGGGCTAAGATAGGTGTGCGCGATAGTAATTCACAGGCGGTCACGGCTCCGACCGCCCCTGCCCCCTCTCCGTTGGTCTGAATCGGCCGCACCATCTCCCGGATCACGCCTCGTGAGCAAGTTGCTGCGAAGTGTACAGCACACCGCTCAGCGGACGGGACAACTGCGTCATTGCATCAAGGGGACATCATCTCCGTTCACGCCCAGGTAAACGCCACGAGGTATCGCAGAGACTCGATCTCCTCTTTACGCCGTTTGCTCTATCCTGTTGACAGCCCCCTGTTCTCCGGTGCTCGCTCGAGGGTAGAAAAGAGGCAGCGTTGTGGAAGCCCAGAACCCCCGCTATATAAGACGCTTCCCCGCCGACCTCCTTCCCACTCCACCACCACCAATTCTTCCATCCATCTTTCTCATCCTCACGAGAAGCCACCCGGCAACAGCCAATTGTCCCCGTGTGCTAAACTCTGGAACCTTGTCAAGACCATCTTTACCGGATCCTTCTGCTCCAATCTAGATTGCAGACCGTGGCTTGATTCTGGTGCAGCGGCAGACGGTTTTACACAAGACTCTGGACACCCATCATTCGGCAGACCATCTTGCTATAAAAGGCCCCTCCTGGTGGACTTGTCTTCATTCTTCCAACCTCCCACCTGACCCTCTATCAGAAGGGTTCTCCCAGCGGATCTTCTCCATCCTTCTTCCTACCCGACCTACTTTGCTATAAAAACTTCCCCCCGGCAGGATTCCTCCATACCCCTCTTCCCCATCAAGAGCCCTTCTATCAGTCTTTGCCATCCTTTACCTCACAAGCTAGGCTACCCCCGTGTGGTAAACGCTAGACAGGTGTTGAAACAACAACCTCTTGACTTTCCTGCCCTTAGCAGAGTGCAGACAAGAGCCAGACACCAGACAAAAACCAGACAAAAACCAGGCTACGTCAGGCATCAACAGGTACATTCACTCATCCTTGTCCCCTGACTATCAACTTCACTGTTTACATAGTATGCTGGCTAACATTTACCTTTTTTCCCGCATAGATACATACTGCACAACTGCATACATCAGGCATACATCCATCACATTCTTACCTTCTTTCCCCACATCCGCGTACATTCTTGCCTACAGAGCATACATCATCCACTTGAACATCCCTGTTACCCATAAAGCAGGCCCTTTCCCTCCATACAACAAGACACGCACGGTATGCTCTGCCCACCCTCACCATGCTGCGTGAATCATTCTAACACAGTCAGAGGCCAAGACAACACACTTCACAATGTCAAACAAGAGCACTTTGTCGGCCACTGCGTCTGCCTTCCCCAACAAGGAGGTGGACATGATGTTACGAAAGGTCACGGGGCCCTCCTACCGAGAGGGTGGCGGCCCCGCTTACGAGAAGGCGAAGATGGTGTTGCGCCGTCCGACTCCAGACAGTGAGGCCATTGCTTCGTCTGACGACGACCATGAGGGGCCGCTGGCACACCGCCAGAACACGGCGAATTCTCTCTTGGTACGTCGTCCATCAACAAGCAGTGGTGGTTGGCTCCAAGATTTTCCTTCTATGCGCAAGTTCTCGCTTCCGTCAGGCGCGCTTACCGGGTCACAGCCAACGACTCCTGCCTCGGAGCATCCCCAGCAGCCGCAGCAAGCACGTGCATCGACGGCTGCGACTGGCTTCGCCTGGAACACTAACAGCTTCGGCGCCTCACAGGGCAGTGCGCGCTCCAAGGAGTTTGTGCCGTCGCCGACGTCCGCGCAACCACCCGCCCTGCCGTCGCCGACCGATGACGACGAGGCCGACGACGGCATCGGCTTTCTGCTCAACCAGTCCAACCCGACACGCAAGTTCCAGCGTTCGCAGTCGTACAGCGTCGGCCAGGCAGACATCGAGAACAGCCCCATCGCCCAGTTCTCCAACCGTCGTGGCAGCGCCCTCCGCCCTCGATCGTCCAAGCCCAGCCTCCTCGGCGACTCGCTGTCGCAGCTCCGCGAGGACGACATTGACGATGTCGAGAGCTCGAATGGTTCCGAGCATGGTGTACGTTTACCAAGTGGCTACTACGAACGTGAAGTTCTCAAGCACATCGCCAAACAAGACACCCACCTCCCGAAGCAAGAGCTTATTAACATGAAGCAGCCCGCTCTAGCTCGCCACAGTCGCGTCGCTACCGGCTCGCCCCTTTCTCAACAGCGCCAGAAGACTCCGATCAAGTTCCATCACACCGACTTCGCCATCGAAGAGGTCGAGGATTCGGAGACTCTGCCGAACCCCCCGAAGCTCCCCATCGGCCGTCGCTTCAGCGAGCATGTTGGCGTCATGTCCTCAGGCTCCGACGCCGGTCAACTCGGCGACAACGCGAAGAAGCCCCAGTGGAGCTCGCTTGCCGGCTTCAACGATCCCCTTGCTGCTCGCCGCCACTCAGTCCATCAGGTGCCAAACAATTACGGAGGAGGAGGTTTCGGGAACTCGTACCAGCCCCCGTCCAACCTCCACAACCCCCTCGAGATTGACGAAGACCGAGATGAGGCCGGCTCCCCAGCCCCGATGCCTTTCGAGGAGTTCGACACCACGGCCTACTTCAAAGGACACGGCGTGGCATCACGCGTGCTGAATGCCGCTGCCATCACGGCGGCCCACCCGGATCCCGCTATTCCCCGGAGCGCGAATCCCATCTCGTCGAATCCATACCAGGTTCCGTCGGTCCTTGGTCGCCCCGGCCGTCGACTCTATGTTGTCGCCTTCAAATGCAACCGAGCTGCCATCTACTACGTCTACGACAACACGGGCTTGGAGATCCGCAATGGGGACCTTGTCATCGTCGAGGGCGACCGTGGATGTGACCTTGGCCAAGTCACCCACTCTGACATCTCTCTGGAGGACGCAAAGATCGCCGCCGCCGAAGCCAACGACCAGCACTTCCGCTGGCTGGTCATGTTCTCGCAGTACTCCCTGTCCGGTGCCGCCAGTGATCACAACATGCTCGGTGCTCTTGCTCGTGCCAATGGCTTCCCCAACATGAACCGCGCCACCCTTACCTCCATGGTCGCCCAGCAGGAGGTTGATGCTAAGCCCCGCATGATCAAGCGCGTGGCCCAGCACCATGAGGTTCTCCAACTGCGCGAGAAAGAGGGTATGGAGGCCAAGGCCAAGCGTCTCGGCGCGATCAAGGCGGCTGAGCACAAGCTCCCGATGGAGATCTTGGATGCTGAGTATCAGGCGTAAGGCATTGTCGCTCCGTGACATGCTTCCTTCAGCTAACCTCTACTAGGGACATGCACAAGCTCACCTACTACTACTACGCCGAGGCCTATGTCAACTTCAACGAGCTCGTCACGGACCTGTTCAAGCAGTACAAGGTGCGCATCTGGATGTCAGCCGTCAACCCGGCCTCTGTCGTCAACCCTGCTGGTCTCACCCAAGTACCGCCACCCTCTGCCATCGGTCCAGGTGCCATCTTGCCTTCCCGTACCCCTGCCTCGACCCTTCCCATCGGCCCAGGCTTTGGTCCTTCGTCCTACAGGCCGACCGAGCAGTCCACTCGAGTTCCCTTCTCGGCGGCTCAGACCAATTATGAGGAAGCCAGCTACTATCCCTTTGCTCACCAGCTCGCCGGATACCCTGCCCAAGGCTCCTATGGTATGGCAAATCCATATGCGAACTCCCAACAGGAGATGTATGGCCGCTATCCCCAGTACAACCCCATGGGGGGCTATCCCCAAGGCACCGCGTCTGGTTCTCCCATGAATTATGGTGCGTACTACCCTCCGACCACGTACTCGAGCTCCCCCGCCTTTCAAGGTGCTGCTGCCACCCCGGCCTGGCGTGCTCTGGCCTCTTCAGCAGGATACCAGCCCCGGTACTCCTCTGCTGGTACTTCTTCGGGTGGTTATGGTAATGGTTACACGGCTGCTTCTACTTCTGCTTATGACCCTTCCCTTCTTGCTGCTATGCACAATTTGTCTTTTCTGAACCAGGGAAACTAGATGGGTATGTGTGTGGGTACTGGTGATGGATATTTCTCCCCTTTTCCCCATGTTTTCTCCTTTTCCATTTCAACACTTACTCTTTATGGCATGTTCTGCTTATGTGGCTTTTGACACGGTTTTCGGTATCTGAGTAAAGGGTGGGTGGTTATGGGGGGGCTACAGATAGGGGTTGTCTGTGCTCGGTCTGAGGAGGTGGGGATATGTGTAGATAGAGAAAAGTTCACGGTTTGACATGATGAGTGGGGGGGTTTGACATGTGATGTGTGATGTTGGCGATTTGTGTGGGTGTTTGGGTGAGGGGTGGTGGAGAGGGGGTTGGGGGTGTGTTGTGGCTTTGGTGCATTGGACAGTGTTCGTTTCGAAATTCCAGTGTTGTGGAATTGGCTGAGCTCATTATTGGACATTGGCATTGTGGAGGGGTTGAATTGGAGGAGGGGAGTAAGGGGATAAGGGTGCAGTGTCTTGTTTAGGAGGGGGGTGATGTTTTTTCGGACTTGGCAACTTTTACGTTGAAATTCGCGAATATTTGTAAAATTGGGGACATTTTATGTGTACTAAATTGTGGGAGTGTAGCTGCAACATCGCAAAAAGACTTGTCTAAAGGCGAAATCGGAATGTTCTTGACGGTTGAATTTCGTGGGAATTGTGTGTTGAGATGCTTAGGTTTTAGTGCTGTGTATTACTAGAAGCTCATTATTGAGAAAAAATTGTTCAAAGTGTGCACATAGAATACTACTCAGACTGGAGGGGTATGCCGAAATGTTGCATTATGACATGTCTGGATGCAACACAAGGATGTTGTTCACGGGTGAATTTCATAAGAATAGTGCATTGAGATGCTTGAGATTTGACATTGTGGAGTATTATGCACTTATTATAGCAAAAGCTTGCGACGAGAATACAGGTGCAGATTGCTGGCCTGAATTATAGGAGGATGTGGAAAGGATCCCTGGAACGACGGCCTAGACAGCCGGATCTAGAAACTTTGGATTTGGTATGTGAAACAATGCTCAGGAAGATGCTGTGAGTTTCAGGGGTGTGTGATGAGTTTGGGTATGTGAACAGTGGTCATTTTGTAATTCCGAGGTTGTTTGGTGCACTGAAGCCATGAAGATTTTTCGACACACGAAAACTAATTCTATTTTAATATCTTTGAATTTTGATTCCTGGGAATGATGAAAAGTTGATATGTGGTCGTGAGGGGTAGTGTAGATGCAGAAGGCACGAGTGCCGTTTGCACCTTCCTTGCCTTTGGACGACAATTCCGACTCCAACATCACACTTTCATCTTCTCTCCATCTCGCCCCATCCAACATGGCACGCGAGCGGAAAAAGAATGGTGAGCACTCAAGCATTTAGCACTACGCACAACATACTGACAAAGTGAAGCGGCAGAGACATCCAGGGCTTCGGCCCAGGCTGCGGTGAACAGCAAGGTGAAGCCACGGGCAAGCAAGAAGAAGCGGACATCCTCCGACGAGATGGAGTCGAAGACAGAGAGCCAGTATGCTTGCATTCATTCATTGATTCATTGACTTCAATCTGAAGAAAGGCTGCTAACTGTGCATGCAGACAATTCATGTCCCTGCCCAAGCTCCTCAAAACGCCCAAGAAAGACGACAAAGACATGAAGCAGTTCCGCGACAAAGTCGACCGCGATCAGTCGTCTCTAAAGAAGTCACTGCAGGAGAAGTTGCTTCAAGCGTGAGTCACCGACGGCTTCAATCTTGCATCTTGCTTTCCTGGCGGCTAATGTTGCATAGGGAGAAAGAGCGCGAACGCCGCCAGAACGAAATCGCTAGCATAATCTCCTCCGCTCTCCTTCCCCGCGCGGATGCCCCCCAGAAAGGTCCCAAAGACTCCTTCATGGGAACCTTGATCGCGCAGAATCCTCAACTTCCACCTGCTGCGGAGGCTCTGAAGACCTGCGGGGCTCTGGTCGTGAGATTCGCCGAGACAGAGAATATGATTGCAGGATTGCAGCTCAAGGGCGGGGACAAGAGCTCGATGCAGGAATGGAAGAATGATTTGGACGAGACGGAGGGGAAGTTGACACTGGGGTACAGGGTTGCTATGAGGAAGACGATGAAGGTGCTTGGGGCGGAGGAAGTGGATGGGCAGAGTGGGAAGAATAGCAAGGAAGATGCGGAGGTGGAGGATGCTATGAAGGGGGTGGAATTGAACTATGATTTGCAGAATGGTTTGAGATATATGGAAAGGGGTGTTAAGAGGATGGTCAAGGGGTTGCCGGTGGACGAGATGGAGATGTGAGAAATCTTCTTCAAGAACGATGATGCCACTCTAATCAAGGGCCCATATTCATGCTTATGGGGGTCATGGATGGGATGTATGTTTTGATACTTTCTTCCATTTACAAGTCACTGTGATGTCGTCCATCCCCTCCTCTCCCTTCGCCAACAAGCGAGAGATCCCGGCCGGGTTGGCGCCAAGACTTCGGTTAGTCAGCCGCCCACAAACCACAAATTTCTCTCGCCAACTTCAACACTCCTAACGACCATCGACGACTCCCCCGCCGACCTCACTAACCAACAGCCAAGGTACGCTCTCCTCTCCTGGAACTGGCTCTCAATTGATCGCAGGCTAATATATATTTTTGCAGATGGGTGCCCTCAAATGTACGCACTTCTCACGATCGCGCCCCGCAGAGCCAGGCTAACCCGCCGCAGATGTCGAGGAGCTTCAGAAGAAGAAGCAGAGCGATATGATGCGCTTCTTGATGCGCGTTCGCGTGCGTAAAATTCTACCCTACAAACCCTGCGGATACGTTTACTGACATTTCACAGTGCTGGGAGGTATGAGCTATCTTTGGGACATTGTTTCCCATGATGCTACTCGTTGACGTTTTACTGAGAGTACATCGTAGCTTCGCCAACTCAATGTCATCCACCGCGCCAGCCGCCCGTCTCGTCCCGACAAGGCCCGTCGTCTGGGGTACAAGGCCAAGCAGGGCTATGTCATCTACCGCATCCGCGTCCGTCGTGGAGGCCGCAAGAAGCCTGTGCCCAAGTATGTTCACACCCCGCATCTGGCGAAGATGAGTGCTAACATGGGTTTCTAGGGGTGCTACCTATGGTATGCTGAACGACTGCACCGATTGCAAGATTTTCAATACTGATGACTTCCACAGGCAAGCCCACCAACCAGGGTGTGAACCAGCTCAAGTACCAGCGCTCGCTCAAGTCGACCGCCGAGGAGCGTGTCGGCCGCCGCTGTGCCAATCTGCGCGTCCTCAACTCGTACTGGATCAACCAGGACTCGACCTACAAGTACTTCGAAGTCATCCTCGTCGACCCCCAGCACAAGGCCATCCGCCGCGACCCCCGCATCAACTGGATCGTCAAGGCCGTCCACAAGCACCGCGAGAGCCGTGGTCTCACTGCCACTGGCAAGAAGAGCCGTGGCTTGGGCAAGGGACACGGATACAACAAGACGGGTGCCGGCCGGAGGAAGACATGGAAGAGGCACAACACTCTCTCGCTCTGGCGCTACCGCTAGATGTGTTGAGTGGGCTGGTCGGATGGCGGGCCTCTTGGTCGCTTCTCTCATGCATTCGGGGTGGGGAGTATGGAGTGGGAAGTGCGGACGGGCTATATAGCTGCCTTGTTCGGGCTGCGTCTCTCGTGACGGGTTCAGGCAAAATCTCGAACTAAAATCGAATATGGACTTGTGATATCCACTGTTTCTGCAAACCCATGATTTCTGCTGCCTGGTGATGCTCGGAAAGTGCACATGCCGTGCGAGTTGGAGCAGACTCTGGGCATGGTCACTAAGATGGTGACCAAGACTGAGGACCTCTTATGGAGACCGATGTGCAGGCCCGTGACCTATCAGATGCTGCCACCCTCTTCCCCACACTAATAGATTGGCATGTTATCGCCTCTCGTCACGCCCACGGGGATGATGTCGCATGATGGGACGAGCGACGTCACTTGGGTGGGCAGCAGCAACTTGGTTGGAGGATGGCACAAGGCAGAGCAGTATAATTTGGAGGGTGCAGCGCGTGTGGGCGGCCTCGAGAACGCCGCTGTCCAGGCACGATTTCGCCGCGATACTGCCTAGGGCCCGTGGGGTTGCAGGGCGGCAGACTAGGGTCAGCCCAACTTCGGCTTGGCGACTCCCCCAAAACATCAACGCAGCCGGCTCTGTTTACGCCGTCGCTGCTGCTCACCTGCGTCCCCTGCCGAGCACGCCGCATGTTGCTTTTGCTGCGATTCCTGCGCCCGGCTTTGCTCTTCACGTCATCCGCAATTGCGTCTTCCGATTCCACGCGATGCCTGGCGAGGTGAAGCCCGTGCGGTCACTTTTCACCTTCTGAGTAGGCACCGCCTCACACACAACTGTCACGCACCACGCAAGCAGGGTGAAGGTACCTCCACACGCCACGACGGTCGCCTGGCCATGTGTTCCCTAACACCTCGCAGGCCTGCCCACGAACGCCCAACCACTTGCTTCGGCCACGGCTAGCCTCTGCTTCTCCGCCCACGCTGCCGGCAGCAACGCCGCTGCTCACCACGAACTTCGCCGACACGGCCCACCGCGAACATGGCCACCGTGGACAGTTCGCGAGACTACTACCAGGACCTGGGCGTCTCCCCCAACGCCGACGAGGAGGAGATCCGCAAGTCCTTCCGCAAGCTCGCCTTCCAATTCCACCCGGACCGCAATCGAGGCCACGAGGCCGACGTCGTCCCGCGCTTCCAGGAAGTGCAGGCGGCATGGGAGGTGCTCGGCGACAGCACCAAGCGGCGCAAGTACGACGTCGACCGCAGGAGATATCGCTTCCAGAACCCGCCCCAGCAGACCCGCGCGCCAAACACACCGCGCGCCCGCCCTCCTCCACAACCGCCGCGCGACTTCTACTCGACTCCCGGCGGCGGCACATACAATCGCGGTCCAGCTCCACGGCCGACACCGCAGCCTGCCAAATGGCCCCCGCAACGCCCGCAGGATGGAGGACCGAATGCGTCGCGGCCGCCTCCCCAGGGCACTGGGCCGAACCCCTTCAACAAACCGCCGCCACCTGGCCCGCCGCCATATTCGAGACCCGGCGGGGCTCCTCCCAGTACACACACGAAGAAGGACCAGGACAAGGCCGCGCGGGAAAAGGTATTCGAGGCCTGGGCCAACATGAAGGGCAGTCAGAAACCGGCGGGCAAGAGCGCGCACGAACAAGCCCGGAACAATGTCCCCAATCCCGCAACCAACCCCAACGGCACGCCCTTTGGACGCAGCCAGAGCACGCGGGTGCCCAAGAAAGGCTTCAATCCCGCAGCTGCCGGTGCCGACGAGGGCCAAGCGCCATCTGCAAATTATGGACGACCCCTCTCAGGCACTCAACGCCATGCAGATCCGTTGAGGCGTTTCAGTCACCAGGCAGACGAGCCGGATGTTCCCTTTTCAGAGGCCAACCGCGTGCGCACTCCATACTCTTCGGCGGCGGGAGAGCGAACAACAATGTTTGGAGAAGGCGTGGACCGCTCGGCGAGTGTTCGCAACTCTCCCACACACCGGCCAGCGTCTGCTGAGAATGGGGGGTCGTACTCTGATTCAGGGCGGCGTGACATGCCGAAGCCATTCATGCCAGATTTCCAGTATGCGTCCTCGTCAGTGTCAAGCGATGAAGAAATCGAGATAGGACGGGCTTCGTTTGGAAAGACTCGAAGCACGCCACAATATCCGGCAAATCCACGTCCCAGAACCGCCAGATCAAATGTTCCCACGGCCACACCGGCCAACAAACCGAATACCACCCCGAACAACCCTTTCAAGAGCAGGAGCGAGGAGGGCATCAATTTGAAGTTTTCCCCCGCAGATTGGCATGGCAAATTCGAGGGGAAGACAGACTTCTTCGCTCCTGATGCGTCCACTACGAGCAAAGACCGGACTTCCCCTGTCCGTGGACGCCCTCCGCTTCGCACCCCAACCGACTCGTTCTCTGCACCGCGAGGTCAATCTGCTCAGATGCCGCCACCACCGCCGCCACCACCACCCCCTCCCCCGCCTATCAATCCCGAGGCTACCTTTGGGGCCGCAGCACCAGAGCCTGCCCCCCATGCTACGGAGTTCAGCGAGTCTAAATGGACAGAAACCTTCAAGGAGCCAAGCTTCACCTTCTCTCTGCAACCCAAGGCTGGCATCGTCGAGACACCCCGACGTCCCTCTGCCCCTACCGGCAGAGTCAAGGCGGTTCCGCTATCCCGTAAGGCATCCGCGACACCTGCCAATGCCAAACCCACCGCCGCGACAGAAGACAATGAAGGCACCGAAGCGCGGCCCAAGTTCCAGGCCTTTGCTGAAGATGAGAAAGGCGCAGATCCAGATGCTATGGACATTGATTCACAAGAGCTGATACCTCCCCCACCACAATCTCCAAAGCGGCCAGCTGCGGAGCCTGTCTTCGGCAGCCCGAAGAAGACTAACAAGACAGACAAGACATTCAGAGACGAAGCGTTGAATTTAGACGAATTCGAGAAGGTAGAGCCCTTTGTCCCGTCAGCAAATGGTCTCTCAGGTCTCAGCGACATCGGCGACACCCTCCCCTTCCCCTCCCAACCCTCCACGCTCCACCCCACCAAACGCCATGTTCCCCAGAACCTTAGGCTCCCCGAGCTGCCACCCGTCCCTCTTTGTCCGGTGCCCTTGGAGGCAGCCACCATCAAGAGTTTCTTCGAACGCATGCACATCTTCCATGCCAAGTACCGCGAGCTGACGAATATCGCGCTCGACCATTTCCGAGCGAGGGAGGAGGAGTTGATGGATCTGGATGAGGGGTGGATGACCAATCCCGGCGAGAAGACGAGCAAGATTGGGTTTGCGGGGTATTTGATTAAGACGGAGGAGGATAGGGATTTGCATCGGCAGTGGGAGGAGGCGAGGAAAATACATGCATCGGCGATGGAGAGGGTGCGGGGCGTCAGGTTGAAGATGAAGAGGGAAAACAAGTATGTTGTCATGTAGGGTTGGAGTTGGTTGGGGGTTTGGATTAAAGATTTCTGGAGTCGAAAGGGGATTCGAAAGGGGATTCGATGACTAATAGCAGTGATGTGTCAGGTTTCAGGGACTCTTTGCTACAGAAGAGAAGGTGCGTATGTGGAAGAAGAATGCGAAGATGGGCAAGAAGCTCAAGATGAAGAGGGGTCGTCCTTTTCTTGGATAAATCGTGTCTGGGCTGCCCATCTTTAGCTTTCTCTGCTAGGGAGTCGCATTTGGATATGAACTTCGCCAATAAAATAAGCGAATGGATGGAAATGCATATGCAAAGGGGGATAGACATAGAGATAAAGTAGAGGGCCACTTTCAGACACAATATGTGCATCTACTCCCGCATCCACTTCTGCGTTGGACCAATCCACATACAGCGAAGCGTTGGCGTTTGCGGAGGATGGATGCTATAGATACCCCGATTTGCATAGTATTGCTAATAGAGTCCCGAGAGAGGACGGATGGCTGTATTTGTAGATGGACTTTAATCGAATGAATGACTATTTTACAAATGGTTGACTTGGTTGAACAGATGCGTTTGGTTGTTCAAGGAACATTACAGAAGGCGTGAATTTTGGAGGTCTCCTCTTGTGTTGGTAGGATGCTCAGGGGGTATGAAATATTTCCCTTATCACTGAGAAGTTCTGGGTATCGTTCATCAGTGGTATATCTGGGGTGGTGTGGTGTGGTCTGGTCTGGGATAGAGTGTGATGGCGTGGCGTGGCGTGGCCTGTGGAGCCCAGGGCAAGGGTTCCTTCAGTATTTGCTTTGTCGTGGAAGTTTTCAATTCCATGCTCTCCCTCGTGGCATCCTACCTCGATCTACCTACCTACCCCCCACACCTCTCTCCAACAATATATCCAAAGTCCGCGCCTCTGAAAACGGAAACAAGTAGCACAAGATCGTTTTCGCCATCGGCCATGCAATGCGTTTAGCGAGCGCCGGAAATAGCATAGCAGGGGCGGTTGGTGTCATATACAGTAACCGCTCACGGTTACGGCGGAGACTAAAACAGGGGTACGGTGTAATGGCTGGCTGTACGAAGGCAGGTCGCCTGTGGGGGGCTGAGGAAATCATGGCCAAATCTCTGGGGGTGCACATCTCACGCTATCACGCACTTGTCACCCTTCTTCACAGACAGTCTTGTTGTATCGTTGGCTTCTTGAGCGGCGCTTTTTGGTGCGTTGAATGGATTAAAGATTGCATTTGAAAAGGGACGATCTGGAACGGGACGACTACGACCCTGAATTGAACCGCCGCTTCGGGAAATCGCCGCGAAGGAATACGTACGCAGACGGACGGACGACCACGTCGATCGGTACTCGCCTTATGGGGGAGTGAGCACGCGGATGAGAGTCGCATGCACTTGCTCTTTTGCTCTTTCGACTTTAGATCTACGCTGGATATCGAGGAGTTGATTGCGGCGCATATCCAACGGTGCACGGCAAGTGGCGGAAAGTCGTCATGACGGGAGACACGATGGAGGTCATGCCCATGTCGCCGCGACAGTCGCCGGCGGGGCTGGGAAATGCGGTGGTGCAGTTTCTGAGGAGTCGGAGGGGGAGGATGTTGGGGATAAGCGCTGTGTTTGTGGTGTGTCTGTTGGGGTTGTTCACGGGGACGAGGCATACAGAGGTGAGTGGCACACTTTTCCGGGAGGAACTCTTGCGAATACCGGAACTGGAGGAAGTGGAGGAATGAAGAATGCTAATCGATTCCAGTCCATATCCGACGGCTACAAATCAATAACCACAAGCTACCATCTCCCTAAATGGCGGCCGCACCTCCCGAACCTCCCCGCGATCATTTCGTCGCCGCTCAAACCGTCCAACCTCACGCTCAAGCTCGAGAACGGCGATCTCAAACATGTGCCTGCGCAGTTGACGAAGAAGACGCCAAACTTCCACCTCGTTCTGAACTCGCTCACCGACGATGACGACTTTTGCAGGACGTCGCTGTCGGCCATGTTGCTCAACTACCCGCCGCCCACCGTCATCAACCTGTTCGAGACATTCGAGTCGCAAATTGAGAGGGAAAGGGCGCGCTTCGTCAGCATCATGGACTACTTGAATAACAAGAAGCTCGTGCATGGGGAAGATCTGCTGCTGGTTGTGGACGGACACGACACCTGGTTCCAGCTCCCGAGCGACGTCATGATCCGGCAATATCGGAGCGTGATTGCGGATGCGAACGAGCGGCTGTTGGAAACATATGGCCTGAACGAGAACAACGTGCAGAAATACAACCAGACGATTCTGTTTGGCGCCGAGAAGGTCTGCGAAGGAGAGGACATGGCATGTCGGCATTTCCCCAACTCGATTCTGCCAGACGACATCTACGGAAACGAGGTGACGGGGAAAATGGCAGCGCTCACGCCCGCACGATATATTGATTCCAAGATGGTGATTGGGCCGGCCAAGGATCTGAAGAAAATGTACAACTCGGCCATCAAGCATTTCTACGACGAGCACAGCAATTCCGGCACCGCGCAATCCGTCATCGCGACCATGTTCGGGGAACAGGAACTGAGTCGTGAGACGGGCCGCAAAGTCAACAAGCCCAAGCCCACACAATGGACGGACTGGTTTGATGTCCAACTCGGCCGCACGAAAGAAGTCGAACCCGAGCCCCCTGCTGCCAACGAGACGCTCCGCAAAGGCGGCCAGTACGAATTCTCCATGGGCATCGACTACACGCACACAGTATTCCAATCCTTCGTCTACACGGCCGAAGACGAACTCATGCCCCTCTCTCACGAGGCCTCTACGAACCTCTCAACCTTCCACCACAGCGGCACACCCACGCCCCCGCTCCACATCCCCACCGCCCTCAAATACGCCAAACCCCCCTTCTGGGCACCCGATTTGTCGAAACATAACCCCTCCCCGAATGAGAAAACAGCATATATCGCACCTCTCGCTTTATCCGATGACCTTGACAAAACCATGCCCAGAGATACGAAATGGGAAGCCCTAAACCTCATCCAGAATACATACACGGGTGCGATACCCGTGGCCTTGCATCTCAGCCTCCCGCCTCAATCCTTCAACGGCGAGGCGAAGAAGACGAAACGGCGGTCCCGCATCCGGGCAGCAGCTCCAGAACCGCATCACGCCATGCACGACGCGCCACGCGCAGAAATATCCTGGGAATCGCTCTGGTACTCTGGCTTCGAGCGGGCGCTGTTGCGGAAGCATTTCCGCGCGCCGCAGTCCCCGATCGGATTCCATTCTGCGGCTGTAGGCGGCGACAGGGGGTGGGATCAGCGCGGCGGCAAGGGCGGCGTGTGGACTGAGAAGGCGGAGATTTGGTTGCCGTGGGGGGAGGTGGATGGCGTGTGTGGGACGGTGGAGCACTTGAATAAACTTTTCCCTGACGGGAAGGGGGTGTGGTTGCATGAGTCGGAAGATGATGCGGAGAAGAAGCGGTTGGATGCCGAAGAAGAGTTGCGGAAGAAGATTAGGGAGGAGAAGGAGAAGGAGGAGGAGGAGAGGAGGAAGAAGGAAGAGGAGGACAAGAAGAAGGAGGAGGAGGATGGGGATCATAGGAGTCAGGAGGAGAAGGAGGCTGAGAGGAAGAAACAGCAAGAGGAGAATAGAAAGTATAATGAGGAGATGAAGGCCAAGGCGGCGAAGGAGAAGGAGCTGGAGGAGGAGAGGAAAGGCAAAGCGGGGGGAGGGGAGGAAGAGGAGGAGCAGCAGAGGGTGGAGAAGCAGTGGGAGGATGAACGTACGGGGAGGGAGAAGGCAATGGAGAAGGCGGCGAAGGAGAAGGAGAAGGAAAATGAGGTGAAGATGGGCGGGAAGAAGCCAGTGGAGAATAGCATGTCGGGGGGCAAGAGGGTGGGGAAGGAGAAGGAGGAGAAGGAGGGCGGATAGTCGTCTGCCATTCCCCTTTCCCTTTTTCCTTTCTCCTTGGCTGATTGATATCCATTCTTCTTCTTCCATGTATCCACCTTTTCTCAGTCCTGGGCTCTTCCGCAGGCGTACACTACATATAGATTTGCAGCGAGCGGGAGGCATACGAGTCATACAGTACATGTACTACGTTTTCTTTTTGTACATATGGGTGTTTAGACGGATGGAGTAGGTCAGGCGTAAAGAGTCTGTTGTTTTGTTGTTCATCTCGCTCTCTCTCTCTCTCTTCTTCTGTTTGTTGATGCATGCATAAGAAAGAATATGGATACCCGTTTATGTCTCTAGGCACTTAGGCTGGACATTTGATGCGAAGCGTCAGAGAGGGATAAAGGATATATGGAAGGAGGATGAGCGAATGTTGATATTTCCTCAAGTCGTTATGGTAAAGACGCAACATGGTATCGAGAAGAAAAACTAGGTACATGATAAGAGCTTTTACATGTAACGAGTGTGTACATACGCTAATGCCACGAACCAATAACCCGTAGGAAAGATAGACGCTATTGTCCTGCGCTTTTGACCCTGTACGATGGGCCACGACTCCTCGCACGTCGTGTCAGAATTCCTCTTCTTATTCCCCCCAGTTCTCCATCATCCCTTGACCTGGACCCCGCTGTTGATACTTTTTTACATCCTTCGTAAACCTGTAAAATATAATCCGTGGCCAACATATCGAGTTCGACAGGATCCGGGTCTTTTCAATCCAACATACTCAACAAGGATGCTTTCGAGAATGACAGTGACAAGGGATTCCAAACCCGCATCTTCATAGCGCCGTCCACCCGATCCAGAGCCTTGCCCAACGCTCAAAAAGCCTGCTTTGTGGTGTCTGCTCCTCTCGGCGTGTCAAGTCGGATCCTTCATCTAGCGGTAAGAAAGTCCAGAGCTCTTCCACTTCCGAAATCATCTCAGTGATGGGAGTGAGATGCTGGATATGATGCCGCCGCCTCGACCTCCCAAGACGGAAGCGACGAACTGAGCTGCCCCCGCCGGTGATGCCTTCAGCCCCAACACCAGCATCTCTTGTCCAATCTTGAGGGAACGAACGACCATCGTCAGCCAGTGACAAACAAGTACCGCCAGCTACTCTCTCAAGGCAGTCCAGCAGGAGAGGATGACCGATTCGGAACGAAGCCCGTCCCCAGTCAGCCCTCTCTCTTCCAATCCACCGTCCCAGCTTCGTCTAAACTTCATCTTCGCTTTCCCTTTCCCATTCCAATCCCTCCCCGACCAATCTACCACCCGAATCGATATCCTCCGTCTTTCATCCCCGGATACCAGTTCCCCGTCACCTCCCCCGCCCAGAGCATAATGTTGACGATGGAGGATACATAGTCCTGTATCGTGGCACTCTCAGGTACTAGTACCGAGGTTGCGTCTCTTGCTGCGATAGCCTTGGGTGGGGTTGGTTGGTTTGGTGAGGCTGTGGGGAGGGCGAGGGCGAGGGAGGTGGTCAGGGAAATGGAGAGGAGGAGGAAGAGGAGGATAGAGAGAGTGGTTAGGAGGGGGGATTTGGGTAGCATGGTAGTGAGGTGGTGCGAAAGTGGTGAGAAGGTAATGAGGAAGTGGGGTATCCGGCCCTGTGATCGGGGAGCCGAAGAGTCGAACGGTGAAGCAGGTACTCGTGGAGCACTAAAGCCGAGTATGCAGAGCTGAGAAGCAAGTCGTCCAATTCCTTCTACAGTCGGGTGGTATGGAGTAGGCAAGAAGACACTTGACGTATAACATATACCGCGATCACAAAAGTACAGCAAACCCAGCAGTATTCCGGAGTTATTTTCCGCACCAGCGTGCATCCAGCCAGATGTATTAAGCAGGCAGACATCGAACTCAGCTTGCTTCTTCCACGCCGCATCGGGTGTCGAGCGAGGCGTTCGGCCAGGCTCGTGCTACAGGCTCACGCGGCCTCCAAGTCGTTTAGCGAGCGAGTGTCACACTCGCTGTCTGGTTGGGTGTGTGTTTCTAGACAATGACATCCACGGTTAAGTTTGAACCTCAGGCTTCATCCCTTCATCGGTAGGTAGTCGCCTATTTGAGTTCTCGCCTAATGGGGATGTTTGTGAGGATGGCCGCAGCCTGGTATATGGATGAGAACGAAAAAACTACCTGGTAAAACCTACTGGCCTATTTCTTTTTTTATGGAGGGCCGAAGTAATACTTGGAGACTCAGCCTTCTTAATGCAGATGGAAGTGAAATGCGCAAAATAGAATCAATTGGCGGGCCTGTGCGTAATTATTTAAATAAGCGTGCTCATCTTGTAGGCGAATGGGTTCGCCTACAGAAAAACCAACCTTCTAGATCGCCAATGTTTACATATCTCCGCCCAGGTAACAGGCACAACGTCAGTCGGTGCGTTCACACATGTTACGGCTGTGCACTGCTTGATTTGATTTCTATTGTATTCCTTGCATATATCATTAAGGGTTATGTTTTTGTTCTATTTACACATTATCGAAGTTCTCATCCCTCCTTTTTATTGAAGATTACCTTAGAGGAGAGTTGATCCCTTTATTCCCAATCCGACCTCATTCACCTGAAGCCAGCCCACTCCCTCTCAATACCACCCCCCTTTCCAAATCAAACATAGACATTAGACCACTCTATCCAGGTATATCAAACGCCCCAAACCTAAAGCCAGACGTAAACCTCACCCCAAACCCAACCCCAAACCTAGACCTCAAAAGAAACCATTAATAATCCACCCATGCAGTCACCTCTCCCCCTCCTCCTCCCAAACTGCCTCCAGCCCACTCAGCGTGACCTTTGATTCCGATTAATACTGCTTCCCAAGCTGACCATTCGTCGTCGAATTCAGCGCCGGAAACTCCACGTTCGTAGAACCCATGATCTGATCCATTGCAGCATCCATATCAATATCCATCTCAAGTCCAAACAACTCGCTATCATCATACCACCGCATACCCGATGCGGATGCCGGAATATTACCATCCAGTCCAGCCGATGACACTGTGGTCTCAAAATCCTGCTGTAATTGGTCCCAGGCCGAGAAGTCGAAATCGCCGGCTTTCGTGCAGGGCAGTTCTTGGATAGCATCTCCCGCCCTGGTGCAAGGAAGCTCAGGGATGGAGAAGTCGGATAGGCCGACTGGGTCCCCAGACTTGCCTGGAGAGGATTGCGAGTTCAAGAAGGCGGAGATTTGCTGTGGTGACTTCTTTCCGTTGGTGACGCAATAGCCCAATTCGCCTGCTTCGCCGATGCAGACTCCTCCTGGGATGGTGCATGCCAATTCCGAGATCGGGTTATCGAAGCCAGAGAAGATACCACCAGCGGCAAATTTGGGGCCAGTGAAAGGCGAAGCCGAGCCGGAGATAGAATGCGCTTCTCGGCTGATGTTTGTGCTGCCAGAGAGCATGCATTCCCACGATAAAGCATCATTGGCAGCATTCTTCTCGACATCCGAGCGGCATGTGACTTGGGCGAGGTTGAAGCTGGGATCAAGTACAGAGTCGGGGTGTAAACCGAGATCCTCGAGGATCTCATGGTTCGAAATGGTTCCATTATACGGCTGGGTGTCGATACCGTGAGCTTTCTTGAAGAGACCTATCCATTCCGGGTTGTCGGCGGCGGTCTGGTTCCAAGGGTCATCGCAGCCGTAAAGGATGTTACGGGCCTCCTTTTGAAGCATTTCATCCCTTAGACTGTTTGCGCCGTTTTTTTCAATATGTTGACGGGCAAAGCGACCAAGTCGCAGGGTGAGTATTTCCCAGCATGTTGCATTCGGGTTAGGGTAGACATTCCTGGATGACGAACTGCCCGAAATGGAGGTGCGGTTTTGACTACTCGGACTGACGTCACATTGTGAATCTGGCATGGAGACATCGCCCATATGATGAGGGATGAAGACGCCGCTGGTAGGGCTCGTCTTGTCGGTCGGGATGAGGAACTCTAGATCATCTTGTGCCAAGTACATATTGTGTTGCTGGTGATGGCGTTAGTGAAAGCTCAGTAGAAAATAAGGCGAGGATTGATCTACCTTCATGCTCGATGAGTTGGTCGCTGAGAAGGGAAATGGCGATTTGCTCTCGTTGGCAATAAGATATGGTGGCATGGCGTTCATAACGTGAGACGCGACATGAGCCTCCAACCCTCTGCAACCCTTCCAATCCTTCATAGTTGCCCCATTCCGAAATTCTTTGGCCAAGTGATCCACTCTGTCTTGCCATTTGTCAAAGTCCATAGCGCAGAAACCACACCGTGACTTGATGAACACGGCTTCAGATTTCCAGTTGTCCATACTTGGAAGCATCTTGCAATTATGCATGAGCCTGAGGTGCTGGCGAAGATGGTCTTTCCGGTAGAACGTCCTAGCTTCCAGTCCTTTCTCTTCACAAGACTTGCGGTTGTGAGCTTCAAGGTGCTCAGGAGAAGGATCAAGGGCATCGCAGAATACGCATTTGCGTTGCCCTGACGAAGAACAAGTAATGACCTCCCCAATCGGAGCACATATCCACTTCTCAAGTGATAAATGGAGTGATTTCTCGTGGCGCGACCAGTCATACTTCGACTTGAAGCGATCAGTACAGAATGTGCATTGAAACAACCGCGGCGCATTGTCAAGATCTGCCTTGGATGTGCGGGTTGGGAGCCTTCGTCGCCTCCGTCTTTCCTTCTTTGAGTTTAAACTGTTGAGCGAGCCAAATGAGTGCTTGGAACCATGCGAGAATGCCGAGCCTTGAGATTGGAGTGAGCCTGATGACATGTTTGTGAAGCCAGTCTCCAGTGAAGTTGTCGAGGGAGCTCGGAAGATCGAGAAACTGCCCGTGCTGCCATTGGAGTTGCCCTTGCGATTTGTGAAGCTGCTTGAAGAGCTTTCTGGCTCAGGGGGATCAAACGTCTCAACAGCCTTTGCAATGGCAACCATGGGAGCCGGCTCGTTCTCAGGGGGGGAGTGCTTCCATCGTTCGAATGGATTCAGGGACTCCCAAGTACGGCCCGGTGGAATGTCTAGCGGTCGTGTTGATGGTCTGAGGCTTGGTGATGCGGATCGCTTGGGCTTTGACTTCTGCCTTCGCCGAGTATTTGCCATCCAATTGGAGATTTGACCGACATTGAGCCCTGTCTGAACTTTCAAGAGCTCCTTCTCTTCGTCGGTGGGATATGGGTGATCAATGTGCTGAATCATCCACGTCTTCAAGACGTTCACCGCAGCACGAGGAAACCTAGCGGCAGCTGCACCTTTTTTCTGGCCCGTTTCGTTTTCTTCCGTCTCAATTGGACCGACATGACCAAGGCAACGCATTGGCTTCTTTCCTGTAAGACTACCGAACAGCCGGGCACTATCCTCGTTGATCATGTCTAACGTGTCCAGTGCGGTTTTAGAGCCATTGTTGACGTGTCCGAAACTGCAATGACGGAACAAGGCGGAGCAGGGTGAGCAACATTTATTGCGTCCAACATCATAGATGAAGCATTCGAGGGATCGCGATCGGCAATAGTCACATGGTTGTGCGGGTTTGTGGTATCGAGGGATCCAACTGGAAAAATCGTTGTTGAAATCATCGGAGTCAGCCGGTTGTTGTGGCAGGGGCGCCTCCGGAACAGGGTTTTCTTCAACAAAACCATGGCACATATATCTGATAGTCATTAGACATGGCCAAGAGAAGGTTGGAAAAGTCTCGTGGTGCCATGTTGGAAAGGACCAATAATCTACAAATGTGTGATGACGTGATTGGGGACAGTGAAAGGCAGACAACAGTGTAGAATAAATGGCATGGATGCCCCGAGTGATTTTCCTTTGTGATATCCCTCACATTTGGAGTGAACATTGAAGATGAAAGACGCGTAGTCTGATTGGTGCAAAGTTTGAACATCTTGGTAGGATGCCAATTCGGGACAAAGCGCCTCGCCATACCATGTAGAGATACAGGTAGAGTCTCTTAGCTCATTGGAATATTGAGAAGATATGCTGTTAGGGAGTGCAATGATTGATTGGTGATATATGCGGGGATGTTGTGGAGCATGTAGAGAAAGCGTTGTTGACTTACCCTTCTGTTTCCCCCTCCCCATTCGCCGGGCAGTACGCACGGTGCGGTCCCCCGGCAGTAACGGGTTCTTTTTGTTGCTGGGCTTGTTCAGAGACAGCCGCCTCCCCGAAATCGAAGAATTGGCCCATATCGGAGGCCATGTTGGCGGCGTCCATATTCGCTTAGACCGTCGCACGCTGTAGGTTGCAACTCGACAAGACGCCCTACGAGGGACAAGACGCCCTATTGTATACTGATGACAGGCTGGGCGCGAGAATTGTAAGGAGCATAAACTGTATGTAGCAAGAATGTGGGAAAACGATTAGAAAAGGGCGTGTTAAACGTAGAGTCATCCAGATCGGAGACTTTTCTCGGCATGTCAAGGGCAGTCCAAGTTGGGACGACAACAGGGCGTGCATAAGTAGACCCCATGGCCTGTCTTTTGGCTGACAAACTAGCGTGGCGGCCATGCACCGTAAGCGCCATAGCCCGACGCGATTGGCTTTCAGGCTTCCAGAAGGACGTCAGCCGGCTGGGATGGCTGGTGATGGTGGGGTTCTGGGGATGCAACATCCACTTTCGACAGAACCATAAAGTTTTCGGCGGCCTCGCAGTGTTGCCGATCAGGCAAGCCCAGCCGTGGCAGCGTTGGAATTGGAGGATTTCGGCATGCTCATAACTCCAGGCAGAGCCGGGTGTTGGACATCCTCTTCTTCTCGACGCTTCAACAAAGTCTGACAACCGAGATACGCGAAAAGCGAAGCTGCGAATATCGGACCGCCCTCCTCCTCGAATAACCGATCACGTGCATTTCCGGCGGTGCAACTATCCAGCCGCTGGTTGAAGATGGGATACCGATGAAAAGAAGAAGTCCCCAAAATTGGCGCGTCAGTGTTTCGGATGAGGTCGCTGATACAGCAAGTCCACCTTTGGATTGGGGTAGCTCAGTTCACAATCCCATAAGTAAGCAGTTTGCAGGAGACTCACCGGATCGAAATACATACTAGAAACCGAATCGATCGGCACGATAACATGCTCACCTCCGAGTAAACTCTTCCTATATAGTCGGACCACGATTCCTAATCTTGCAGCTGAATGGTGATCGTATCGAGCTACGGTGTTTGAAGAAATATACGGTAGTGGACGATACGGCCGACGCTAATCACACACATGAAGGGCGACAACTACAGCTACTATCATACACCATATCCACCGACTTTCGACAGCTGTGGGTGCCTGAGCTGAAGAGATGGTGAAAATATTACAAGAAGTCTGAGAATATCAGGACGCATTCCGAGGAGGCACTGAGGCCTAGCTCCTTGGACACTGCCCTAAGGTTTGCTTCTCATCGCCGAACGGCCCTAGGCAGTACGGGCAGTATTTTTCCATGTCAAGGCGACAACTTGCCAACGCCCCCGCATGGATTGGTTCGAGGAAGACAATGTGCGGTTTGGAGGACGTCGCACGATCAGTGCAGAGCAGCATCGGCTGGGAGCACACCCCCGATCGAGAATTGAGAGAAACACTGGATATGCTAGGCGGGTAAAACGGCACACACCACAGTCGGGTCAATTGAGTGATGGCCATATTCAAGAGAGTCATAATTGTTTGAGGAGCAATGACAGTGTGTCGGCTCAAATCTAGGCTCCGGGGAGGTCACTAGCCAGGACAGTATCATGTTGGTCAGGAGAACTCGCTGGAGGATATGAGGTGCCATTCCGCCGCTTCTTGTAGGATCACTGATACGTGGGGATGTTCCAGCCAACCTACTTAGTTGGAGCCATTAGCAGAGAAGCACTGAGAAGTTTCACTGCTAAGGTTCATGCGCTTTCATCCCTCTTTGCCATCGATGTGCACTGTTCCTTCTCCGGAGGAAGTGCAAGTCATCAACGGTGATCACACCGGACCGTTCTCAAGTAGAGATGTTCTCACGGGACATTCAAAATCGGATGTGTGTTTATAGTGTCTTTGCTTGGCGTTTACTCGTCTTTAAATTAGCACGTACGGTACTTGATTAATAGGAAGCTCCTCAGTGGAAGAGCTTTTGGGATTATTTCCCCTCTAATCTTTGGACAGGCTGGAAATCATTTGACAGGAGTTGGACGCTGCCCTGGGCGGAATCATACATTTGTCATTCATTACGGAGGCGTTTCAATACACCCTCAAAGTTCTGAGTGGCATATAGCGCCTACCATCCTTCTGTGAAGTCCTTCTGATAGAGTGATGTTCTTCCCAAACCCCTGGCTCCACGCGTTCGTGCATTTGTTGATTCCAAGGTTTGCTTCTTGCCGAAAATGCGATGCCTATGCGATGCGGGGGGGCTGCGTTGGACTCCACGTGTGTCCACCCAACCCACATCCCACCTATAATCAGACGCAAGATTGGCTCAATCCATCTGTTTCGCCTCGCAGACGTTCCATCACCGCTTGAGTTGCGACATGTCAGTTGCGCCCCGGACTGCAATCGCGAGAGATGAGATTGCCGCGTCTTGGCATTGTTTTGGGCGCGGGGCATGCTCAACCTCGCGCTCGCACTTAGCGACAAATGCCAGCAAATCCTGCATCAACCATCCGTCCAATACATGCTGAGCCGCGAAACTAGCCAATTCTCGACTGCCAGTTCTCCCACCGCATCATGTATCATGTACCCCGTCACCGCCTCGACGATTGACCAGACGTAAGGCCATCTGTCGCCTCAACCTTTCTGCGAAACCGCTGGTTCTAGGGCGAAACCTCACGCAACTGCCATCCTCCCTGCCTTCGACTCTTATCCTCTATCTACTTTGTACGGACCGCAAGAATGCACCCGATCGCTCTTTAAACGATACGTCATGGATGCAGCTCCTAACTGTGCCATTTGTAATGCGCCGCCCTACCCAGAATGCCCTTGCGAATCCGAACGACTCATGGTAGCTGTGAAGCAAGCTGAGCACCGGGCAATGGATGCCCGCCTTGATGAAATACGGTGCGTTTTCTATCCCTGGGGCCTGCGGAAGAAGTCCGACTGACATAAATCCAGTGATTGGGTGATATCTCACGCTCGCCAGCATATACTGAATGCCTTCGAACGGCTCGGAGCGAGTCGGAAACAGGCCCACGCAACGTACCTGAACTCGCTCCCCAACTACGCTGTATACATGCAGTACTCCGGCCATCCGCCTATACATCCGATATACATCACACAACTTCAGCAACAGATCTCGGAAGCACATGCGGAGTTGAAGCGGGGCATCGATGCCGACTGGCGGGCCTCGGTCCTTCGCTACCCCGAAGTCCTGGACTATTTCTACAGCCTGGTATCTTTGAGATTGCCAGATGAGCACTCTCCTAGAGTTGCAGAGCCTCCTTTCGCCGCGGCTGGCTATGTCGATCGGGGCTATGACCATTCACGACTGGGGAAGGAGAAGAAGAAGAAGAGACGGGAATCCTCAGTAGCCCCAAATGGGATGAGAGAAGTTCTTGCTCAACGATTGCGAGGACCGCCACCGGTACCAACGCCTCCGGTCCAGGCTGGGGGATTCTCTCGACCTCCAGGACCGTATTATCATTAATCACCCCACTCATGCCAAGGCCGTAACTCCGACATCCTTCGGAAGCGTGCTCATTTCCTATTCTTATTCTAATTTGAGATCAAGACTGCTACCTGAGGAATTTGGGAGTCACTGTGGTTCCATGCAGTTTTGGACGATACGATCAGGGGGCGAAACCCAGGGCTCAGACGGCGTTCTCCCAGACGGTACGGTCCCCAGATGGAGACACCGCGCAACGATACCAAGCATCTGGCGGCGTTCATGTTATTTTCGGGTGTAGCAAGCTAGGACGGAACTTGCGTGGTTTTGGGCGGCCTCGTGTTCTTGAGCTTTACATAGCGCGGAGTTCGTCTCATCTCTTGACAGTCTGCGAGTTTTCTCGCACATTAGCGACAGAAATTGAATACATCTTTACTCTCATCAACCAAGATGCCGAAAATATGCAGAGCTGAAGTGAGATTAGAGTTCAGTGGAAGCTTCTCAATGAATGTCTGGACACACGTGCTTTGGTCAGACGCTTAGCCGAAAGTGTACTAGCGGCGCATGGCGATCCATGAATTCTAGATTCATGGCACAACTTTTAGCAATGACATCAGAACGACACAAAAGCTCAACTATCACCCACCCTCAGTCTCTACAGCACTCCCCAATACCTCATCACCATGAGTAAACAAGCCACTGGGGGCGACACGAGCTTCCGCAAGACGTGGGACCGCACAGAATATGCCGCAAAGGCAGCCGAAGAAGAGCGCAAACGCAAGGAGGACGGCAAAGCGCGCCACGAAGCCGCTCTCCAAGGAAAGAAGTACCACCGGCGCGCCTCCACGCCTCCCGATGCCCGCGAGACCGAAGCCCGTACCGCCCGCCTCGATGTCGCGTCCATGGTCGGCAGAACCACATTAGTCCCCGCAGGGGCAGCAATGGGGAAGCGCGGCAAGGGCGCGGGATTCTACTGCCCGGACTGCGATTTGACGTTCAAGGACAATCTGCAGTTTGTGGAGCATCTGAATAGCAAGCAGCATTTGGTGGCGACGGGGCAGACGGGCGAGGTCAAGATTGCGACGGTGGAGGAGGTGCGGGCAAGGTTGATGTGGTTGAAGAGGAAGAAAGAGGAGGAGGAGCAGCAGGATGAATTGGGGTTGGAGGAGAGGATTGAGGGGCATAAGGAGAGGGAGGAGAGGGAAAGGGAGGAGAAGCGCAGGAAGAGGAATGAGAAGAGAAGGAAGACAAAGGATGGGAGAGGGAGGGAGGAGGTTAAGATTGAGAATGATGGGATTATTTGCTGAGGGTTTATGGTGGGATACTTGGGAAGAATTCTGATGCCCCGGATTTTCGTTCCTAAACTGACTGGTCATAAGACTTGGTGGTCTACCGGATATTGGCTCAGTTGGTTACAACAAGCATCAGAGGAGTTATTGGGCTGGGGCGGAATTATAAGCGTCAATTCAGCGGGCATTTCATGGCGTTCTATATCGATAATTTTGAACGGGTTGGCTACACAGCTTTGTGCCCTTATGGCTCTCTTGAATATATTAGAGTTTACACTACCCCGGCAAGTTCAACTTTTCTACAGGTAATGAACACTAAATAAGCTACCTTTTGCCACAATGTAGAACATATCGCCCAAGGCCTTCTATTCAGAAACCAGCAGTAGAATAGGGGAAGGTATGTTCAAATACAATTCCGAGATTCACCTCCTGCTGAGACTCGCGTATCACAACAGACCCCGGATCAATTACCGCGGACCAATTGTGGAGCGTCCTTTTGCAGAATTGTCACTATACCTCTTGCAAAATGGACAGCTGTGCATCCTCGAAAGTTTTAGGCTGTGCAAAAACCCCGTTCGTGTTCGTCCGATACCCGGCCTTTTCGTATACCTAGACATGTGGTGTAACATTCCAACGCGGGGCTTAAACAGCCCCGAGGTCCCCTCCACCATCAAATGCGCGTGCTTCCGTTGTCGTTGACGCAATTCGGATTGCTAAGCATCGCTCCTATCCGGCATTTATTGAAATAAGTATAAGAGAACGATACATAAACATCGTCTCGAACCTGGATCCTTTTTTGGCCTCCTGCACCTGGATCCTTCGCTCGCCCGATCATCAAGTCAGACTGCCAGTCATTTCCAAAGCTTCCTTGTTTCCCCTCACTCGTGCCCAGAAAGCCAACCACTCAGTATGGCGAGCAATGGAGCTGCGAACGGCACTGCGCCCAAGATCACGCTTTACACTAACCATCGCTGTCCATGGGCTCATCGGGCGCATATTGTGCTGAAGGAGCTTGGACTACCATTCGAGGAGGTCATCATTGATCTTGACACACCGAGAGAGCCATGGTACCTTGAGGTCAACCCTGTAAGCTGCAGCAGTATCGCAAATTGTCGGCAGTCACTGACATGAGAGCAGCGCGGGGTTGTTCCCTCCCTCAAAATCTCCAGTGGAGATGTTGTCGATGAGATCATCACTGAGTCTGGCATCGTCTCTCAGTTCCTTGTGGATGCGTATCCGTCCCATCTCTTCCCCGCAGCCGGGTCCCCATCTGGTGCTCTCAAACGCGCTCGCATCAACTTCTTCGTTGATACATGGTTCTCCAAGGTGGGGAGTCATTGGTTCAAGATCTTGGTCGCTAAGTCGTCTGAAGAGAAGGACACCCTAACGAAAGAGTTTCTTGGTTTGGTGGGCAAAGAGATCGAACCCCTCCTCAAGGATGCGGGTCCGTTCTTTGGAGGTAGCGATAAGTTCACGTTGGCAGAGGTATGACTCATCGATGGAGACGCGAATCGCCGAACTGACATTTGATAGGTTCTGACCGCGCCATTCATCCTCCGCCTCTACTCTTTAGGAAACAACGACTTGCTCCCGAAATCGATCATCACGGGCCTCGACGCCCTTCCCAACTTCTCTAAATGGGCCGCTGAGGTTATTAAGCAGGAGAGCGTCACATATATCTGGGACGAGGAAAAGGTATTGGTTGGCACGAGGAAGAGAATCGCAATCTTGAGCAAACCAAAGCCCTAAACATTTCTATAATTCATAAGCGTTACTATTGTGTTTTGCTGTCACCAGACTCTATCTAGTACGACGGCCAAACCAGATTTGGGAGTAAGCTAGCTAGACCTACATTTTTTGATATCACAAACATAATATATCAACAAAGTGCAATGCAACCCTTAACGCCCCTAGATATCCTAATGCTCCATGATGATGACGATAACGGTGGTGAAAAGTGAAGAGTCCCAACTTGCACGCTCAAATGCGTTACGACAACCTCCCATGCAATCTTATGTTGTCTTTTTCTTGTCCAACGACTTTCGAGAGAACGGTGCTAGTACCTGGAGCCACGGCGAGTGCGCTTGGGACGGCGCAGTGAGTTATCACTGGCCTGGAGTAATAGCATGATTTCTGCAGCTTCGATTTCCTTGTCGGTGCGGGTGTCGACGAAGTGTTCGTCTGGCTCCATGGAAGGCGCATCGGTGGACGCAGCAGTGGAAGGACGAACGTCTTCTTCGTCGATGTTGGATGCCGCCTTTGACAGTGTGCGCTTCGACCGACCCGGCTCCTCGATCGAGGGGAGAGCGACCAGATTCGGGAACGGGGAGGGCATAAGCATCCCGGGAC
Source organism: Amniculicola lignicola CBS 123094 (assembly GCA_010015725.1). NCBI lineage: Eukaryota > Fungi > Ascomycota > Dothideomycetes > Pleosporales > Amniculicolaceae > Amniculicola > Amniculicola lignicola. The sequence goes on from ML977580.1 coordinate 84,584, forward strand.
TGTAAGCTGGCTGTGACGTCGGAGACAGAGATCTGTTGATAGCCGTCCACTGCGTCGCATGAGATCGAGGCGATACCTGAGGCGAAAACATATACTTGTCGCTCGCATCAGTGTCTGTGCCGTATCCGCTCTCGGAGTATGCCTGCTTGGAGCGCCCCTTCTTCTGCACTTCTGCGAATGGGGATGAGAAAGGTATCGGGGGTGTGCTGGGAGGTGCACCGCGGACTTGACTAGGAGGTGTGCAGACCTTGCTCTCCCGACACCAGCGGTGTGTGTCTTCGGTGCATTCGCGTACGATGGCGGGATCGATAGCGAATTTGGCGAAGCCGGGATCTTTGGGGTGGAGGCAGGTGGAGGGGAAGTCTTCGCCGAAGACGGGGGTCAGGGCGTAGCGGATTGTGTAGCAGAAGGTGGCGGCGACGGCGCGGGCGGCTTGGTAGGGCATCCAGTATCCTTCCTTGACGTTAGTGGGTTCATATATCAATGTGCACATGGTTCTACTTACCCTGTCCGACCAAAGCGCCCCCAGTGATACTGTAACAGATGTCTCGGAGACCAGAGTTCAGGTTCAGGACCTTTGCTGGTGTGGTCTGCCACTGTTAGAATATGGTGTGAGGTGGGAAGAGTTCTGGAACTGACCTTTGAGTATTTGAGGCATTTGAAGAAGGGGGTGACCCGAACAAGGCCAATGTTGTAATCCCACAGCACAACATACTCGCGCTCTTCTCCAGGCATCTTGAAGGTGTACTGGAACACTGAGATCGTTTTAGCCACTGCTTCCTATCATGGTGGAGACACATACCCTCAAAAGCCTCTCTGCCAGTCTTTGTCAAGAAGTCCTTCTTCTCACTGTTGTAGGGAATGTGGCGAACGTATTTCCCAATGTCGCCTATGGGGTGTATCCGGAACTTATGGTGTTGAGCGGCCAGCTCCACATTGTCTCCAGTTTCATATGGCGGGAAGTTTACTGCACCGATAGGTTTCGATCCTTCGGTGAAGATGGCCGCGTCTTTCGGGATCTTAGAACGCTTGGGTGTGGAGGTGGTCGGGGTCATTGAGGAGTGTTGAGGAACAGGAGTTGGGCTCCGAGAGTTGCGGCGATCGTTTTGATGGCCGCGGTATGGATTAAGCAAAGATTGGATCTTCATCGTGGCTACTTCTCGATGGGGTGATCGTTTCGAGGGTATCATTCGAGGTTCAAGCTGTGTACTCAGACCCTTGTCCCCTCAGTACCTGGAAAAACCGAGTTGGAGCAAAGACCAGGACGGGAGGCAAGACTAAGCTGCAGTGAAACAAGGAAGAGGTTTGGGCAAGAAGTTTGGTGCGTAATGGTTGGGAGAAAAGGAGGCTGACGACAGAGCGTTTGCAAGAGCTCACGCGGACAAGACGAACACCTTATACGACGAGCCAGCGATGTCGCCGGTTCAGAAACTCCGCCACACAGAAATGGCAAGAGAGATCTATGGTCTGTTAGCAGATAGCATAAAAGTGGAATACTTGTCAATGAGACGTACGTATCCTGTCCGGATACTCACAACGACCGATTTGGATATCCTGACGAAGGGTCCGGTAGTGGAATATGCACAGTCCACGCAGTTCGAGCCCAACGTAGAGGATATCGATCCGTTTGCCGGAGCCGTGACGTCCCGATAGGAATGTTTCTCGCTTGACCTCCAATGGATAGTTCGGTCCGATCGTGGCAAAGGAGGACAACTGGAGACTATGGGTTCTGACTGTGGGGCAGTGACATGTCAGCAGACGTAAAGATGAAAACTATCGAACAGCTTGGTGGCATACCAGATCAGAATCGAGATCACGGCGGGGGAAATACGCGTACTTGATGAGGGGTGGGAGGGGTAAAGAGGAGCGCAATCAGTGCAACTGACTTGGGCGATCAGAGGGGTTGACTGAAGGATAGTCGAAGACAACGAGGCTACCGTGTTCCTCTCTAGCCTTATACTTGGGAATTCTTTTGTTCCATAGGCCGCTAGTTGCTGCGGGCGCCGCCAAAGCTTGTCAAAGCGTCCTGCAGATGCCATCCGGCCTGCAAGAGCTGTATGCTGGGGTTCAGAGCACACGCTCGTGTGGCTTATAACATGCCGCCAAACTGGGTCTGGACTAATTGGTTCAAACGAGGGCACCAGAGAAACTTGCCGAATAGATGCCGGTAGAAGAGTGGGGAGATAAGATCGAGGGAGCAGTGTCGCACAGCGTCAATCAGTCCATCCGCCTAAACCCTGCTTCTTCACCGGGCTCACAGACCGTCTATTGTGCAGAGATACATTGGTTTCATGCATAAAACAAGTTGATCAATAGCCGTGCGGATGGGCATTGATAGAATGACGCCGCCATCCATCCTATCACAACATTGACTGGCGTCTCCAAACGAGCACACAATCGTTTTGGTTTGGTGGATGTTCACGTTCTGTTGCTATCCTACGTCCTTTCAGAGAGATTTCACAGACCACTGTCACTTGCTTCTCAGTTGACTTGGGGTGGAAGAGATCAGGCCCAAGAGGGGACACTGCTCAACCTCAACTTCCGCCACCAATGTCTTCAGGTAGCGGCCTCCCGACCGACAGCCTCGCTGGCAGTGTTAGCCAGTGCCGTTCCGATCCGTCATGCTCTCCATCTGCATGGCGTGCGGCAACTAATCGGTACGTTGTTTACCTGCAGTTACCCGCCGAAGCGCGCACGTACCTGGCCTATCTCCCGCACTTGCAAACGTGGTCGTACGTCCAAATCCAGACCCACTGCGGCCGCCTACGCAACGCCGAAATGAAGCACGATTTGGGTTGGAGTGGACGTGGTACATTTTCATGTTGGATGGATACTCGAAAGGCAGGATCACTGTCCTGGCCGTTTGTTGCTACCCAGTTGTGCGGGTAGTCATATCATCAGTTACAAAAGGGGCTCCACTGCTCTCCAATCCTCGTTCACCTGATCAACCAGAAATAATGGCCTATACTCTCTGTCCTTCAGATTGCCCAGGGGTTGCTGGGTCAGCACACTTTGCTCTCAGCATGCCTCACCGGACCCCAGGAACAAAGAAAATGTGTTCCAGTTCGCGAGATTGCTTTTGTTGACCGCTTGGACTTGGACACTTGGGTATGAAAGGGGCATCGGTGATTGATTGTGTTTGGGACAGACCGCTCAAAGGCCATCCTGCACATTTTGCTGCCGCGACCCGTGACTGCTAGCCAAGCACTTTCTCAGCGCCTTCTAGAATCCTGTCCTGGACACGGTGCATTTCATGCCGCTCTCCTCATTAGTTGATTTAGAACCTTACCAACGGCATCAAGTAGCGGTGGAGGGATTCGACAGCGCATTCTCTCGTCCGGTGAGTGAAGTCGGTTGCCGTCCACCGTTTTGCCCCCTATTCCAACCCCCGCAGCTACCACTCCTCGTCTTGCAGTGATCGAGGTCGAGACATTCGCTTTTTAAGTCTTTTGGTCATACGGGCAGCGCCAACGAAAGCGAGTGAAGGAGCTCCCCTGTCACTGATCAGCCATGCCTGTTGGGGGTGCTGCCGCTTCCGCTATGGTTACTCAACGCCGGCTCACTGGGTTAGCAGGACCCTTCAAGTAAGGTAAACCTTGAAAGGTGGTACAGGTCCACCTTAACTTGTGGAAGTTTGACACGAGCTCTTGTCGGCTTCACTGTGTCGCCCAACTAGGAAGGATTCGGTATGGGTCCCGCTGTTCTTTTTACTACGGCAATCCCCGAAGAGAAGAATCGAAAGGTCTAGCATTCACGCTTGGTTCACGCGGCGATAGCCGACATTGCAAATTTCTCATTGTTATAGTTTCAGTATGACTGAGGATCCCGTCAGAGTGAGGATGTGGATACCACTTCCAACAATCCACGACATCTAGCCTGTCAAAACCCTTTTAACGTGCAACTTAGCTGTCAAAATCTAGAAAAGAAAACCGAACCATGGTTCTTGAGCTGATGGAAGGGGATGAAATACTGCACCATTGCTTCCGCTGCAGTACTTCGCTTCGTACGGCATTACATACATCGAAGCGATATATGAAGAGCTGGTATAAGTTCACTGTGCACCTGTCAGCCACTGCTTTGGGAGCAAAGGCCGAGAGACACAGCAAAGTCGCCATTGTTACTAGCGTCTCGATAACTCAATGCTTCTGTGGCACGAACATCGTGATGCACAGCTATCTCCACGCTGAAACGGAGAACGACTGGAGCGGAGATTGAGAGATAGCCTACGATCAAGGTACCGGTAGCTTGCATTCCAAGATCCATGAGATAGCTCGCTCTTCAACGCTAACATCGCGTCCTTAGTCCTGGGAGACGGCGCCTCGTCTCCTCACACTAGAGCCCGGATTCCACAGATCCGGAACACCAAGCTGGCCACGAACTTCGCCGACCAAGTTATCAGCCTTCTCTCCTGATACGCTTACACAGGTTACCGGCCCTGCATACGTCTGTCATTCTGCAACACAGGTTACGCCCCCTGTCCCTCCCCTTCTTTCCGCTGATCGGCAGCGCCAAACAGCTATACAATCCCCTCGTTCCCCAACATTCGCCTCTTCTCGCATGCGCCATATATCCCACGCGCCCCTCCCGTTCACAAACCAGCGGGGAATTTCCACGGCGCTTCCACAACGTTCCTCGGCCAATCACCCGACGACCAACAGGTGCTGCAAGTACCCCTACAACCCCCCTAGTACAACAAGGCTGTCAAAATCTCCGCTGGTATCGCACCATAGACGGTTACCGGCCAGCGGGACCAACAGATCCCGAAAGAAGCTCTGTTGTTCTGCATAGCAAGTTCGTGAAGCGGAGGTTTGATATTGGCACGCCGAGCTTCTGGAGCAGTGTCGCAAGGATTTCGCGGATACAGAGCGACTGAATGGTGAGGAGCGGATACAGGCACTTGACCGCGCTCTCCGCAGTCTCGGTTCCCTATCATTTCGTAGGTGTGTATCGCTACACGCTCTTGTCAGATTTGAGAAGGCGATGCGAGGCGGAAGCGTACAAATGACGACGAAAGGAGCCAACTAGGTAGTAGTAAGCGAGGCAACAACAGCTGCTCCAAACAGGTATTCCATGTTGTACCCTAGCTCGAGGACAGGCTTTGTGAAAGGTTTGAAGGGACCTACAGAGTTCTGACTGACATCTGTTGTGATGCAATCAAGCTTTGTGGCGCTTTTGGTGCTGGTTGCTCAACAAGGGTGAGATGGAGAGGGGGGCTCGAGGGATTCGATGGCGTGGTGGCACCGAGAGGTAAGCGGGCCGTTCTTATTGATCCTCATTGAGAGCGCTTGGAGATAGACCTCGAGGGGTAACGAGTTCGGGCCATATCGCTTACCATATTCAGGCACCGTGAGTAACTGTTTCTGTACGACTAGGAGGAGGACTTCGGCGTATAGACAATCCGGCACCGTAAACCCATATGTTAATCTCTCATCCACTAATATCATATTCCTGCTTTGCAATCCCGTTGACTTCGATATAAACTCATTTGCATATACCCAAGTTCTCTTCATCTCAACATACCACCCTTGAGACGCTCAAGTGTTATGCCACTCAGCTTATTTAACCAGGCTTCAAACATGTCCATCGATCACCACAACGAATTGGTGGCGAACGATATACTAGTGTTCACGGAGCCCTGCATTCGAAAGCCCAACCAGTCGCTTGCGAACAGTGACCAAATTGTACACGGCCATACACATCTGAACCTTATTCCCAATCCGCCCGCTCGCATTGCAAACTTCTCACGCTGCATAAACCCGAATGTAAGATTAGATTCAAGTCAACCTCTTTCGTCTTTTCGGCCTTCTCCGGTGCAACAAATTCCGGATAGACTTCCCGATAAATCCTCTGCGAATCACTCCCTGAGTCTTGGAGAAGCTTTAACCGTTTACTGATTAATCATTCGAAAAGCTGCAGGAAGCAAGGATACTTGGCACTCATAGAGTAACCCCCGATACTGGCGATGTCAAGGAATCTGAGGATTGGTGGACAGGCTGTCCCAGACCCTTCCTTCCTTCCTACAACCCTAGAATTGATCCCATACAGCCATGTTTACCATCGGGCGTTTAATATTGAACAAGTCGGCTCGCGTAGCCAAACTATCCGGTGACACAACACATCCCCACCCCTCTACTCTCTCGCCTTGACCACATCCTTCCCGCCAACCCAAGCTTCCCGCCCAATCCGCGCCCCCTCCAAATGCCTACAACCCCTCTCCTCGCCCTCTCTCCCATCTCCTCCCGCTCTGCTGTCCATATCCTTAAATCCCAACTACCCACTAACCCCGGCAACACCCGTTCCCGCCTCTCCGCATGAAATCCTCCTATCCCGTCCACCGGGTCCCTTTCCCCACAAAGTGCTACCAATCAGTTGAATAGTAGTGGCGATTAGCTAGCTATCTGATCATGGGCCGGATAGCGAGGTACCCGGAGTGAGCGGTCGGTGCTGCATATTGTATGTAAAACGCCGGAAGCGTTAGGGAGGCGGAGGCGGCGGATAGTGATAGACTTGTCGTTTTGAATTGACGCAATCGAGATGAGAAATTGCACTTAAACAGGTGAGCATGTAGATTCCTCCTCCCATCATCACAAGGATCTTCACCAGTGCTTAGCAAACGCAGTTTAAACCTCAATACCGTGACTGGACCTACTAGAAATTCGCTACTCAAGTTCATTATGCGCGGTCTTGTTGAAAAACAGCATGTTTGTGATCTAGCTTTGATTTCTCGCTCTCTCGGCATTCTCTTGCTGCTACAGATTGAACAATTCAACATTGGATTATAGGAGCTCTTTTGATTTCATATATCCACACATAAAATCTACCACCACAATAGTAACAACTCCTTCGCCCATATCTCCACAAATGCGAAACTAGAACCTGTTATCCTTACGTCACCACCAGCATAGCTGCACATCTCTTATGGTTTTCCTACGTGTAGCTCAATCCCTTGAATCCAACTTTGTACAAGTCCCTTCGACAGCATAGTCTAAAGCCGCACATTCCCTGTACCAACTCTCCCATCATCCGCACACAAACCCCACCACCACAGTAGGTACCAACGACTCTTCCATCCGTACCCCACCCGAGCAAACAAATAACAGAAACCAAAAATGGTATCATCATCACCAGCACATCACCCCCAAACCCCTCATCAAAAACGTTCCCAATACCGATACCATATCATGATATTCTCCTATAAACGCATAAAATTACATGCCGTGCCCCATCCAACGCAAACTCCCCACTCCCATCCAATTCAAATCCAAATTCTCGCCTCACATCCCCCCAAGGCGAAGAAAGCTTAGGAACCGACAATCAAACCATTCGCCCACCCCAAACGCCCATCCATCCATTCCCCGGGTATCGCACCAAAATTTACGCCCACACTATGTGCATGCAGCAGAGTAAACTAGGCTGCACTAAACGAGACTGGAGAAGCTGTACTCCTACTCATCACTATCGTCATCAAAGTCCGCCTCACTCTCCTCATCCTCATCCTCCTCGTCGCTAACGACATAGGCCGGCTTCTTCGCCACAGCAGCACGTCGCCCCGGTCGAGCAGCTGCCGCGCGAGGTTTCGGCGTCGGCTCATCCTCGCTCTCATCCTCATCAGACAAGATGTCATTCGCAAGCTTATCTGCGTCTTCCATCTCCTCGTCCGAGTCGGAGTCGACGACGACGGGCTTCTTCGTTGGCGCAGGCTTGGTCGTCAGATCCTTTGTCTTTCCGAGTTTGGCTGCGTAGGCCTTGGCCGCTGGACTGAGTTGAATAGACTTTTTGGCTACAACAGTAGTAGCTGCAGTCTTGGACTTAGCAACGGGCTTCGTAGTTTTCGCTGCTGGTTTGGCGACAGGTCTAGCAGTTGGTTTGGCAGTGATCTTGCTAGCAGCCGGCTTCTTAGTCCCGAAGCCAAAGTCATCATCATCGTCCGAGCCGATCAAAGTGTCATTAACATTCCGAGGGGCCGGTTTCTTGGGGGAGGCTTGAGGCATCAAAGCCTCATAGTTTGTTGTATCCTCCTCTTCCAATTCGATGGGGCTATTTTTCTTCGTGCCGAGACGACTAGGGATCTTGCCGGTTGCCCCGGCTGAGCTACCTGGACGACCATTTCCATTACTGCCCGGTCGGATAGTAGTTGTTAAGAAGGGAGTCGGATCTGCACCACCACCTCCAATTGTCTTGACCATGCTGCCGACGTCTCCCAGAAGGTCATCACCGAAGTCATCACTGTCGCTGTCGCTATTAACGGCATACTTGGTGATCTTCTTAGCCGCTCCACGAGGTGCGCGGGAGGTGCTAATGGTCTCGGCAGGTTTCTTCTCAACTTCTTTAGCCACAGCAGCGAAGATGTCTGAATCGTCGTCTGAATCATCGAGGACGACGGCTGGCTTTTTTGTTTTGGTGGCAGCTGCACGGCCCTTCTTCGCTGGAGCAGGCTCGTCAATATCCATTGAATCATCGTCGACAGCAGGTGTAGGCTCTTTCTTGGTAAGGTAGCTCAACAAACCATTGGTTTTCGATCGAGATGCCGCTGCTGCCTTCTTAGATGCTGCCGCCTCAGCTGCAGGTTTAGAGGCTTCAGGAGGAACCTCCTTCTGCAGATAGCTGAGCAAGCCAGCGGTCTTCGGCTTGGTCACCGCAGCCTTCTTCTTAGCAGGCTCGTTAAAGTCGGAGTCGGAGGCACTGTCCTCGTCGCTATCGGATGCCTTCCTCTTCTTCTTGGTGCGCACCTTGGTTTGTATGCCAGCCATACCGAGCTTGGAAGAAGCGCGACGTCCCATGCTTGCGACCTTCTTGTTCCGCTTGGCTTCCTCATCAAGCTGGAAATTCCACTCCTCGACGAAATTGTCAAGATCGATTTTCCAGATGTCCTTCGGCGTAAGCTTGATGAGCTCGTCAATCTCGGTCTCTTTGTCGCCAATTTGGTTGCGCAACTTCTCCACGCGCTCCTGAGTCAACGACCAAATGGCCATCTATAGCAAGTTAGCAAGATTGATACTCAAGTGTCGAATGATGAACTTACGCCCAAGAGATAATCATAGTCGTTCGCACCGGCTTCAGCTTCAGTCTCGCTCTCATCCTCCTCAGCCACGTTCATAGTCTCGCCAGCCTTCTTGGCATCTGCGACCTTTGGGAACGGCTTGAAGCCAAGCTTTTGGAGCTCTGCAACAAGGACAATCTTCTTCTTCTTGGACACAACAAGCTTGCCATCGATGATCATCTGAATGAAACGAGCCTGGTTAGTGAGCTTCTCAAGCTCCTTTTGGAACTCGCTTAGTTGATGTGCCTGACGTCGAATTAGTGTTGGGGTTTTCAAGCCATCAATGTTTCCATACCTTTCGCTTCTCATAAAACCTCAGACGGATGCCGTAGAACTCCTCTAAGATATCGAGAACCGTAGTGTACTTGTGAATGCGGCCTTGGTAATCGAACGCAACCAAGTTCGACGTCGCCATGGATTTAGTCAACTTGAACGTCTCCTCTAGACCCTTGGCGAGAGCAGCGGCCATATGCTTGTCCTCCATCTTGATGATGAAATGCACCTTGTCTGGGGTATTGTACTCGGTGTAATCCTTAATGATCGAGGGGGTCTTCTCAGCCTTGATGATGTCCTCAAGTTTATCTTTGAAATCCTGGGTCCAGAAACGAATGGGCAATTCAGTGACTTCCACTTCGTTCTCGCTGATTTGTCGAACTATGCCTGTGAATTTGAAGCGATCTCCGCCCATGTCCTCGGTCAGACCCTCGTAGCCACGGAACCATGGCATCATCGGTTTCATGTCTTCTTTTGAGCCTCCCTCGGCCATGCGAAGCTTGAGATTCTCGACAATGTCCAGGGGGTTGTAGTTGGGAATTGAAGAGCTCCAGCCTGTGCCAATACCATCTGCACCATTGACAAGAATCATGGGCAGGATGGGAACGTACACCTCAGGCTCGATTACTTTACCATCGGATTCGCTGTACTTCAGGAGAGCATCATCCTGTGGATGGAAAATGCGTCGTGCGAAGGGTGACAGCCGGGTATAAATATACCTCGCTGCAGCCGCGTCGGATCCACCTTGGAGACGAGAACCAAAATTCCCGCTGGGCTCAAGACAGTTGATGTTGTTGGAGCCGACGAAATTCTGAGCTAAACCAATGATGGTACCTTGCATAGATGCATCACCATAGGCGTAGTCGGTTGTTCCAGACACTGAACCAGCCAAGTCTACCACCTTGACGTCTTTCTTGAGATTGCGTCTCAGACAGGTGTAGAGAACTTTACGCTGACCAGGCTTGAATCCATCAACAACCGATGGAATGGACCGGAGATTGTCCGCCATGCTGAAGAGGATGAGTTCCTTGTTGACGAAGTCGTCGTACGAGATGTGAGATTCTCCTGAGAGATCGAGATGGTTACCGGGAATGAAGTCCCTCAGCCACTCCTTTCGAGCATCTGCCTTCTTCTTGGAGAATGCAAGCTCGATGAAACCCTCCTCGTGCTCCTTCATGGTGTGAAATTTCTTGAGATGAGCATCGAGATCCTTGAAGTAGATTTGGGCATCTCTCGTGTCGCTGGTACCCAATCCCTTGTAGTACTTATGTTCCCATCCCCTCATATTCTGTGTTGCTTTCCACTCTTCCCAGTCAGGCATGGTGTAGAAGCTCTTCAGCTGCTTCGGTTTCTTTGAGTCGCCTTTCCACACCTTGACAATGGGTGTGATGAACTCTAGAAGGAAGCCGGGAATCTTGAGCAAACTCGGGAACTGGCACTGGAGGAAGTTGATCAACAGGCCTTTGATATGGCTACCATCGTGATCCTGATCGGTCATGATCATGATGTGACCATATCGAAGGCTCTTGGTATCCGTGTACTCTTTCTTGTGTTGAAGACCGATGAACTTCTTGATATTTTGAATCTCCTGGTTCTTCGAAATCTGATCAATGGAAGCGTCTCGAACGTTTAGCATTTTACCTCGGAGCGGGAAAACCCCAAAGAAGTCCGGGCCAACAACAGCACGACCTGCGAGAGCCAGACCAGCGGCTGAGTCACCTTCTGTGAGGATCAGCACGCATTTGTGTCCATCCTTGGTACCGGCTTTGTTGGCATCTGTGAGCTTGGCGTTGTTCATGCGGGCCCGCTTGCTGCCATCAGTCTTCTTGAGCAACTGATCTCCCTTTTTCTGGGCGAAGTCCATGATGTTTTGAATGACTTCTGTCTTCTCAAGCTGCTTGAGGAACTTATCGCTGACCTCACATTTGCTGCCGAATTGAGAAGACTTCGTTGTCAACTGCTCTTTCGTCTGGGACGTGAAGGCAGGATTGACAATCGAGCAGTTGACGAACAAGAAGATGTGGTTCTTGATCTGGCTGGGCTTCAGCTTAACGCCGCCCTTGTTCTTCTTGGTGACGATAGCCAACAGCTTGGTCGTGATTTGATCCGCAATATAGTTCACATGCGTTCCACCCGAGGTAGTCGCGATGGAGTTGACGAATGACACTTGGTTGAATGATCCATCGGAGACAGCGAACCCAATATCCCAATGCTCGTGGCGGTCGGTGATGATGACTGGCTTCTCCTTGTCGTTGGACACGTCGTTGCCCTGCTCCTTTGCTATAGCCTTCGTATACATCTCCATGTACTTTGGAAAGCTGGTGACCTTGACACGTTCGCCATTGAGATACACCTTGACGCCTCTCAGGGTACCTGCTATATCGTATGTTCTCCGCATAACAAGCGCCTCGAAATCATCATCAATACCAGACATTCCGAATTTCTTGTAGTCGGCGATGTAGGTCACTTTTGTGTAATCATCCGATTTGATGGGGGAAATCTTGGCCTCTCCTTTCTTGCTCATGTTGTTTGTCCAGGTCTGCTTGTACCGCTTCTTCTGTTTCGAGTCCACGGTCTCTAATGTGAATTGAGTGCTGAAAACGTTGCAGAGCTTGGCACCATAACCATTTCGACCACCGGTGATCTTCTTCTGGTCGTCGTCGTAGTTTGAGGAGGTGAGGAGATGACCGAAAATCATCTCTGGGACGTACATGTTGTGTTCCTGACCACGTTAGAAAATATGAGTGCTCTAATTCTATCTCATTGACCGACCTTATGGATCTCGATAGGGATACCCTTGCCGTCGTTGCGAACTGAGATCTCGCCAGTCTCCTTGTTGATCGTCACGCGAATCTCGCTCATGTTCTTGTCATTCTGCTTGTTGTCCGCGGCGTTGACAAGAATTTCGTCAAAGATCTTATAGAGACCCGGTACGAATCCAACATCTCGGAACTCCATCGACTCGGTAGTTGGATTGTATACCCACATTTTCTCCGTCGTTCGCTCGATAGAACCAATGTATGTGTCGGGGCGCTTCATAATGTGCTCCAGATGCGACAGCTGCTCCAATGTTACTGTGTGCGCAATGAAAAAATGCAACAAGATAATCTCACCATTTGATATTTGTCGCTCGCACCGCCCTTCTTCGGTTTCGAGGCCGGCTCGTCTTCCATAACGGTCGCAAAGCTCTCCTCATTGGCAAGCTCGGCCAGGGGCTTTCCTCCCGTCTTCTTTGGTGCTGGGGCCTTCTTCTGCTTTGGCGGTGTGTCTGCCAGCAGCGACTCATCTTCGTCCAAGGGAGCATCGTCCATGTCGATGTCCGAGTTCTCCTCATCCGAATCATCCTTGCGCTTCTTCTTGGGTGCGCTCTTGGTCGCTTTTGGTTTGGCTTGCGCTGGGTCCTTCGCTGGTCGTCCGCGTGGTTTGGCGGGGCCTGCTGCCTTCTTCGGGGCTGCGGCCTTGGGTTTCGCAGCTTTGGTGACCTTTGCAGGCTTCACGGGGGCGAAGTCTGAGCTTGCGCCGTCGTCAAAGACGGAGGAGTCGTCCATGGTGGGCTGCAATCGAGGGAACAATGTCCCGTAGGACGAAAATGAACGGAAAAGAGCGAAGGGCAGGCAGGTAGGTAAGCGTGGCCTGGAAGAGCAGAAACGAAGGTTGGTGTTGTGATGAGAAGGAGGGGAGGTTGTGTGTTTTGGGGCGCGTGTTTACACACGCGGTTCCTGTGGCGCCGGGGTTCTCGTTCTTGCAGGGATCTGCAGGTGAAGCCGATTGGGTGAAGCCCGCGCTCGGGCCGCACTCTACCACCATCCACTCCCGTCATGGTCATCTCCAGAGTGGACAGCGGAAAATAATAAATGATAATATGTCTGAAGGGAAGCAGAGAGGAGGAGGGAGGGGAGGAGGAAGGCAAAGATACGCATCCCTCTGCAAAACTGCTCGAACTTTCAAATATATCTGCATGAGCAACATGGTGCTTGTTCATTATTTTATGAGGACTGCCTTCTGCATCTATCGCCCGCAACCTCACCTATTTCTTTGGGATGAATTTGGCAAATCTTACCAACAATTAAATCCCATGCATAATCAAGCTGAACTTCTCACCCTCCCATCCCCTCAAATTCTCAAAAGATCCCCCATGCTCTTCCCCATCATCTCCGCACTCCAAACCCAATGCCGTTCCCCTCAAAAACCCAAAGCCTAAAGCCTAAAACCAAAACCCCAACCCCCAAAAAAGAAACCTAACCAAAGGCATGGGCCAGATTCGAACTGACGCTCCCAAGGGAACAAGATTTCAAGTCTTGCGCGATAACCACTCCGCCACCATGCCTGTTTTCTAGCTTGACCTCATCACTTCCCCCAGCAATATCTATACTTGGAGAAATTTGCCTTATGAGGAGGAGAAGACTATGGGAGTACGAAAGAAGGATGTAGGATGGGGGATGAGGGGGGAGAGAAATAATGCGACATCGGAGCGGGTGGTTGCAGGGGAAGGTGATACAGGCGGCAAGTAGGTTCTGGGATGGCGGGCGGGGGCGTGGGCAGTGATGGAATGGGGTAGAATGGGATGGGGTGGAGAAGCATGATGTGATGGCTGGGTTGCAATCACTCTTAATTAGATCAAGAACTCTCCAATGTTGTAATGTAATGTTTGTTGTACATTTTTGCTTTCTACCTAGACCCCACTACGAAGATGATACTACCGCACTTATCTTCATAGATCATCAGAGCTCACTCTCTGCACAATGATACCCGACGCTCCTCCACCTCCATTGCAGATCGCAGCAGCCCCGTACTGGCCAACTTCAAGCTGATGCAGCAGCGTCACTAATATCCTGCTTCCGGAGCTTCCCAAGGCATGGCCCAGAGCAATGGCGCCGCCCCTAGGATTCACATTGTCGGTTCCAAGCCCGAGAATCTTGGCATTGGCTTTGATGACGGCTGCGAAGGCTTCGTTGAATTCCCAGATGGAGATGTCGGATTTGGACAGGCCAGATTGGGATAGGAGCTTTCCGACGACGGACGAGGGGGCGATGGGGAAGTCGATGGGGTCTAGTGCATCTTTGTTAACAGAAGATCAGAGGAAGGCGGGAGGGATTAAAGACTTACCAACCGATGCATCGGCGTACGTGATGATCTTTGCCAATACGCGACTATCTTTCCCATACTTCTTTGCAATCTCTTTACTTCCTAAGACCAACGCCGAGGCCCCATCATTGAATGAAGAGCTGTTCGCGGCCGTCACTGTGCCAGTACCATCCCTCACGAACGCGGGCTTCAGCGTCGGCACCTTCTCCGGCTTCAGCTTGGTGTATCCCTCGTCTTCGCTGACCACAACCTCCCCCTTCTTCGTCTTCACTGTGACAGGCACAACCTCATCCTTGAACAGTCCCGCCTTCCACGCCTCTTGCGCTCGCTTATATGTCAGGATCGCAAACTCATCCTGCTCCTCCCTTGTGATCTTGAACTTCTTCGTGGCGTTCTCAGCACATACACCCATATGGAAGTCGTTGTAAACATCCCACAGACCGTCTCCAATAAGGCCATCCTGCAATGTTTGATGTCCAAAGGGTGGTTGTTGGCTGGCTCTGTTCATGTAGTATGGCACTCGAGACATGTTCTCGAAGCCTCCTGCTATCTGTGCTTCCGCCTGCCCAAGCTCTATCGTCGACGCGGCAACATTGACAGCCTTGAGACCTGACGAGCATACTTTGTTGATGGTTGTAGCTTCGATATTGGAGGGTAGACCGGCGAATATAGCCGCTTGTCTGGCAGGTGCTTGTCCGATGCCGGCGCTAAGCACATTGCCCATGAAGACGGCATCTATGGAGGAGATGGGTACTTTTGACTTCTCGAGTGCTGACTTGATGGCGGTGGCGCCGAGACGTGTTGCGGGGACTGTGGTGAAAGCGCCGTTGAACTATGAACGTATTAGATTTTATGTGTATGTGAAAGTTTAGACTACACACAGCTCCTGTGGGTGTTCTCGAAGCGCTGATAATGTATGCATCCCGAACTTCCTTCTTCGCACCCCGCGTTGTACTGAATTGTCGTTGAATAGCTGCTAGTCGCTGTTGCGGCCGCGAAGCCATTTTGAAGGATGTGCGGAGGGCGGCGGCAGACATGATTCGGAAATTTGGGATCGAGGTGATTAGGAACTGTGGGGATGTTAGAGGAGGCTCTTGCGAGTCCGAGAGGTTTTCGTCACATGGCGAATCGCGGATGGCTTGGGGTAAGAGCTTGGATTGACGGTTGCGGAATGTGGAGAACGTTTGGGCCGAGGCACAAGCTAGCGGCCAGGCGCGGCTGAGAGGAACCTGATCGACAAGTAGTCAATCACGTGATGAGGTATTCCATCCTCCCCATCGCCAACTGCTTCCCTTCCATCCTCCACTTCACATCCCATCTCTAACAAACGCCGATACCAAGACGGCACTCTCCGAAGGGAACTTATTCTTCCGTGGCTCTCCTCACATCATGACAACCTTGGAAGCTCGGGGTCCACCCCTCGCGTCCGGTGAAGACACCTCCCCTTTGACGCAATGACTTTCTCAACTGCAATTGGCGAAGTCCACGATACATATCACAATACCCACGAAGGCGCTAGCTCGGGCTGGTGGACCCAGCAATCGGCACCAGCCTCGCCCCCAGCGAAAGATGAGGAGATACTCACGCCGCCGAATTACGAGGACTATTAACTTCTGACAGTGCTTCCTTACCACCAAGCACGCCGGTTTGACAGCTGACAGGTGGGTCTGGGAATCACAAAACAGATGAACAGGCTCACTGCCACTCTCTCCATTTCCACAACATGATTGATTTCCTGCCAACCAGTCTCTTCCCTCGTCCTCCTGACACCTATCTTCTCTCCGTCTTTCATTCATTTCCTGTTCGTCCCTAGCCCCCTCCTACCAATTGGCCGATCATGTTCCCCAAGTGTTGCGAGGGAAATATCACAGCCGGATGTGACTTCGAGCTGCAGCCAGCCTCTGGTGCTACAAAACATTTCTTGTAGCTCCTTGTAACACTCCCATCACACCGATTCCGCCTTGCGTTGGGCTCGTCTCCGGGCCAAACTCCTCACGTTGAAGGAGTACTGAGGATACATGCATCATGGAACTTTGCTGATCCGGGTATCGTGGGTCTCTGCTAGCGGCTCCTTGCTTGCCACGACTAATGACTTGCAGAGGGGTACGGGCAAACGAGCAATTTTCCAATACTCTTTGCCTCACGGGGTTGAGCATTGCCGGGACGCTCACTCCGGATGGGCCTTGGACCGGCCAGGCAACGGCGAGCAAGTATGCTATAAAGGGCGAGCGAGAAGAGGGAATTGCCCATCTGCAAGCCCAAGCTCCCCATCCTTCAGCCTCCTTTCTCGATTAATCTCTGCTACATCTCCACGCCTTCAATCAATCTGCCACTCCCACAACCCCACCACCATGCTCTCCAAGACCCTCCTCACCCTGGCCCTCACAGCCACAGCCCAAGCCGCCGCAAAAGCCTATGTCAAAAACAAATGCGGCGTCCCCCTCTACATCTCCACCGTCTCCTCCCGATCCAGCGACGTCCAACCCCTCCCGAACGGCGGCTTCTGGACCGACGAACTAAAATACGACCCTTTGACCGGCATCGCCATTAAAATCACCAGCAAACCCGACGGCCTGGCCACCGGCGCCCCCGTCCTGCACTTCTCGTATACGCTGGGCCAGGAGGACGGCAAGACGTATTACGACCTGAGCTCGGCGTATGGCCTCGATGACGTGTTTGAGGGGGAGAAGTTGGAGTTGCATACCAATTGGGAGAAGAATTGTCCTGTTATTACGTGGTTGGGTACGCCTATTCCGTCGAATACGAAGAGTTGCGATGGGCATGATGGGAATCTTTGGTTGGATTTGTGCATCTAAAGGCGGTGCTGTGATGGCATGGGATAGTTCTTCGTAGCGGATTGGACGGTGGTGAAATTGGCTGGGATGTTTGTCATGCCAGAGAGGGAATCGAGGGGGAGGGGGGAAGGAAAGTAATGAGGATGGGGTTGGGAACGGGGATTTGGGGACGAAGAGGGATTGGGATGAGGTGCGTAGATAGTATCGCATATAGGGAAACAAAAATAGCTTCCAATGTCTTTCTAAGGCTTTGACAATATAAACATAAGCTTTTTAACCTACGATTGCCTATTGTTGGCGGCGGCTGAGTCGGCCACATCGGACACGGATGTGGCCAGGCAGATTTCGAGCAAAATCAAAAGTTGATCACGAAGTATTTCTATCAACAACTCTATGAAAACTACCTGCGTCCTAATAAAACGCTGGATTCTATTAGATCTATATACAAATAAACTCTCTTTAACTTTTTATAAGGATGCAGGCAGTCTATATAGAGTTATTGATAGAAAGGTTGCTTTTTAGTGCTTATCTCGTTGCCGATCCTCTGCCTTGATTCTGCCCCTCATCCACCTCTAAAGTGCAAGGTGAGCTAGCCTTGGCGCTGGAAAATCAGCCAAGGCTCAGAATCTCACGCCTAATTAGAATTACAAAAAGCGATATATCTTCACAGTTATAGCATGTATTTAAAAACCTTTTGAAGTAAATAAAAGAACTCCCTATCTAGAATATACTCTATTAATTTAGAGAGATTCTGTTAAGCTGTAGTAGAGATATTTATCAAAAATAAGAGGTGCTGAGGTAGATTTCTGAGAACAAAGACGAATCAGAATGACAAAAGGCGATACAACGTTATGAGAAGAGGGTTGATTAGTATAATATTGGATAGGATAAAAGATCTACCTATATAAAATATATGGTATCAATTTAGTAAGATTCTATTGAGCTGTTGTAGAGATATTGATCAGAAAGGTGAGTTGCTGAAGTTGATTTTCTTGATTTTGCTCGGAAATCTGGCTGGCCACATTCATGTCCGATCCGGCCGCGGCAGCCGCCGCCAACAATAAAGTCTCACGTCTCTAGGACTCAACCCCGCATGTATATGTTCTTAACCCAAAAACTCAGGTATATCCATTGACTATGAATGCCCTACGCAAACGCAAAAGACTCCTAATGCTATGCAAACGCACCCCCATCTCCATCTCCCCTCCATCATCAATCCTTCCCCTCCATCCCCACACCTCCCCCACAAAATATACAACCAGCCCTCACCCATGCAATCCCAAATCCCAAAGACGCCATCCCAGATACGCCAGGGGTATAAAAGCCATCCAAAACCAAAAGCCTACGTCGAAAAGAACACTTTGCCATATGCCACTCCTCCCCTCCACTTCACGCTTCTCGCCTCCCACCAGCTCAAATCCCATAACCGCCCCTCCTTCCCCCTCTCCTCCCATTCCCACTCGCCGTCCTCGCCATCGGCTGCGCAACCGCCAACCCATTATCACCATATCGTCCCAGTGGCGTATTTCCTCCCGCATCACTATACCCGCCCATACTACTCTGCGCACTCATCGGCACGCCGCCCATACCCTGCAAACTACCCCCAAGACCGCCTCCACCGCCCGACCCTCCAACCTCCAAATGCGGCGCTAGCGATCGAATAGCGTTCGTCATTTCGCTAGAAGGCGGGGCGTAGCCGGGAGCCTGGATCTGGAATTCGCGGCTCTTGAAAGGTTGGACTGCTTCGCGGAGGATGCGCTCGTTCAGTTGGTCGTCGAGGGGCGCGTCGCGCGTCATGAGGAGGATATCCTGTTCGACATCGTGGGAGGGGAGTTCGGCGATGGGAGGAGCTGTGGCGTTGGGCTTGTTGAAGACGTTGGGTGGGAGGATGAAGGGCGGGTTGTAGATGAAGGGCATACGGCCGCCGGTGACGCCTGCGGGGCCGAGGGCGGAGCGCGTGGCGCCACGTGTGGCATGTGGGTTGGAGGATATCTGGCGAGCCATCTCAGGCGGACCGGGAGGAGAGTCGGAGTCATCGGCGTCAACATCGCCGTTCTCGGAGTGGTGGTCGTGGGTTGCGCCATTGGTGCCGTTGGTGTGCGGTTCTGCCGTCGCGTCTGCGTTCTTCATGTTGGCGAAGTAATGTGACGCGGCAACTGTGGCCTGGTTGATGGCCATGTTGAGTTCTTTCTCTGTGAAGAGGCGCTCCAGTGAATATGCCGAGGCCTCGAACTGGTTGTGGATGGTGCGCGCTTTGGCTTCACGGAAGGGCGAACCAACGCCAAGATCGTTGTTCCAGGCGGACTGGCCAGGGGAGTCGTGGTCGTTCTCCTCGAAGAGCTTGCGCTTGCGCTTGTGCTCGGTGGTAGCTACAATGTCGTCTGCATCTCCGAACTTGTGACCGGTCCTTCGTGTCTTACGCGGGGCTTGTGGGCCGCCCGGGCTCGCGGGGTTGTTCAGGCTGAACTGGTTGGGATGAAGAAGCATGGCGTTGCTGTCAGAGAGGTCCAATTGCTCCTTCTCGCGTTTCAGCCGGGTGGTCCTGGCCTGGATGCTGGTTGTGAGTCGTTCGCGGATCGTGTTCGCCAGCAGTTTGTGCTCTTCCTCGGCGATCTGGACCTTGTAGACGTAGTTGTTCTCGATGGCGTTCTTGGTATTCTCGTTCTTATTCTACTCGCAATCAGCATCAGTATGACTGAAATACACCGCGGGGGGATTCTGGCGGCTACGTACCCAAAGCATTGTGAGGTTGAAGTCGCGGTCCTCCAGCGCATCATTGACGCATTCGACAAACCGCGAATAGTGTTTGCCGACCTGAGCGACATAGTCGGTGCCAGCGCTAGGAGCAGTCGGGGTGTTGTTGCCCATGATCTGGCTGATGAGCTCATTGGCCTCCTCGTTGCTGTCGTCCAGCGGCTTGTTCGCATACGGGTCGGCTTTCAGGATGAGGCCAATATCTGCCTGGAGCGCGGCGAGCTGGGCCCGGTAGTGGCTGTCGCGGTTGTCGGAGAAGGAAGCGACCATGTCGCTGAGCTTGTCCGCGAGCATGTTGCGACGCTTGTCACGCTTCGAGACTGCCGGCTGCGGGGAGGTTGCGGAGTGGCCGAGCGGGAGGTTGTCCGCCGGCGAGGGGCTCCGATTGCGAGCCATCGTAGGGATGTGTGGTGAAAACGGGTGTGAAGAGTGTAGCCGACCTCTTGTAGGGGCGCGAGGTGCGGATGAGAGCTGCGACGGGAGTGGTGCTTGAAGATTGGAAAGATGTGACAAAACGGAGCAGAGGAAAAGTGGTGCTCGAGACGGGCGGTCCCTGGACGGCGATGAATCGCTACAGCGGGAGCGACATGAATAGCAGTGAACAGTACAATAGGAAGCGCAGGAGTGCGTGATTGAGCTGGATTTGGTCCACACACTTGACCTGCCGCTCTCCACCGCCCACGAAAGGGGTTTAGCGCATCGGGGCCTCCGCTCCGATTGCCGATTAGCTGAAGCACTCCATGCATGCCCACATGCAGCTCAGCATCGCGCGATAGATTGGCCTACAGATCTGCATTTCAACAGCAACATTCTCATTCTCCTACTCTAGTCTCGTGAGACAGTAGCTAGGTGAGACCATACCTGGGGGCGCACAACAGAAATATTTTTTCCTATTTCGAAGCGCAAGATCCTTTTCGTATAAACACAGCCTCAACTCCAGTTCAAATTCATCCTCAGGGCAAACAACTTCTTTGCTGAGTTCAACGACCCCTGGTGATTTCCCGCGGTGCAATGGACTCCAGATATGTACCTCTTTAAACATGGGTAATGTTCTGTATTCGGGCGGTAGACCCTACACTTCAAAGCCCACAACGTCAGCCTCAGCCGCGCAAGTATTTCGTGACCATCAATACAAAAGTAAACATTAGAAGAGGTTTGGATCTTTAAAAGGAATCAAATTCAATGAACACCAACACCAACTGCGAAGCGCCTTTCCCATTATCTCAACAAGGTCTTTTGAAACCCAATCTCCAAAATGACCAAGTCGGCGAACTCTGGTGGGCATCTCGAGTGGTTATATTTATTCTATAACGAGCTTCTTAGTATGATACACAGACAAGCACAAGATATCCTGCATTAGGACATTATCGTTTTCTCGCTTGTGAAGAGAGTCATTTCGGACAACACTGTCATTTTGCCAGTTACCATCATTGACATCGTGCTCGAAACCTCCCATATCATGCATGTCCTAGAAACTCAAAAGAGCGCGAGTATCACACCCTACCCATCAGGTATGACCTCTCCATCCCTCATCGACGCACCTATCGCCATCACCAAAACAACACAAACCCCCTTCTACAATCACACCTAAACACGAACACAGACGTAAGGTAGCACAATAAGACAACAAGCTCTGCATTTCGAGAAAACAAAACAAAGAGAAGCGAAGCAGCACTACCAATAAAACCCCCGACCCTCCTCAGTCAGGCAATCTACCACCTTCCAAGCAACCAGACAAGCAAAGGAAAGAGAAGAAAACCCAGCACAAAACAGACACCCGAAACAACCTTGGAGTGATGTGACCACAGTAACAACCCTCCAAGAAGACTTTTGACTAGGCCTGACCCTAAACAGTGGGCCTAGGCTCCCCAACACCCTTCTCTTTCTTGCAGTCGAGATCGTAATGCCCATCGGCCAGAAGCCACACATCACACGTGTCGCCCCCCTCCTCCGAGGACTTATCAGCGAGACCGCGACGTTTGATCGGATCGCGCATGAGGTCGGTTAAGTGTCCAGGACGAGAGAGCTTGCCTAGTTCGACATCGTCGTTGTCACCGTCGTCGTCGGTAGTGCACTCGAAGCCGTGCTCTGTCCATTTGCAATCAACATCTGGGCCTGCATCTGGTTGCCCATTCGGCTCCGATTTCTTCGACATAGGCTTTTTCTCATCGCGATCGTGGGGGTCGATGGGGGGCGTGCATTCGATGCCCTTCTCTGTCGTTTGACAGCGTGTGCCTTCGGGTATCGGTTTGCATTTGATGTAGCCTTTGGACCATCCGCAGACCAGGTCTTTCTTAGACAGAGGCTTCTTCTCATCAGGGGCGTTGAAGAAATGTTCAGACTTGCATTTGATGCCGGTGTCTTTCCAATCGCAGAATTTGCCTATCGGTTTGCATATGGAATTCTTTCCAAGCTTCTGGCAGACCTGTTGTTCGGCCGGCAACTCATCTGCAACCTGTGCTTTCGAGTCACTCTTCTTGACCACGGACTTCTTCGGTTCCGCCTGCTGAGTTTTTGCCGTCTTGGGTTCGCCACGGGCATTGCGAATGCAGCTCCAACCACCTAACAAACCCTTCTTCCAATGTTGACCAGCAGGGCAAGGAGAAGCAGGTGGCTGAGAAGAGTCGAGAACTTTGTCAACGAGCTGATCGAATTTGGACGGCTTTTTGTCCTTGTGACCAAAGCCCGACCTAGTTTGCTTCACTCGTTGAATCTTTGCCTTTTTGGGATCGATATCCTCGTCCTCATCTGAAGTGCAGGTCCAGTCGCCAGATGATTTCATTACCCAGTGATGACGAGGAGGGCAACCGTAGTCAGGCGGGCCATAACTGCTGGGGTCTTTGGGAATCCCATGGCCGTGATCCATGACTCCACCATGGGTGCTGTGAGCCTTGCGTCGGGGAGACTTTTCGCGACCGGGAAGTGTTGGCTTTGGACTGGCATCTGGCTGTTGGGTACCCGCATTCTTGACCTCCGTGCCGTTGACTGCCGTCTTCTTGGCCATAGGAGCGTGAAACTGTGCTTTGGTGTTGTGACACTCGATACCTCTCTCGGTCCAAGTACACCCAGGGGAGGTGTGCTTCCTGGGACGACCATTGTAGACGACGCTGGGATTCTTGCGTCTTAGCCTCTCAGTGAAGTCCTGAACAGGGTCGTACTCAACCTCGGGCTTGGGACGGAATGGTCGTTTCTTGGTCTTGACCTTGGGCTCTTCCTCGAGCTCGTCGTCGGCATCTTCGTCGGAATCTCCGTCGTTGGTTGGAACGGTGGAAGTAGGGTTGTCGGTAGGTTTTGTCTTAGAGTCAACATCTGGTTTAGGTTGTGGCGTCGCATCGGGCTTCACCTCTGGCTTCGCATCAGGCTTGACGTTGACTTCTAGCTTGGACTCTGGTGTGGGCTCTGGCTTGACATTGTTCTCGGGAATGGTTCGATTGGCACCAGGTTTGGCTCCGCCATTGATATCAGATGTTGGTTGAACGACAATGACAGTAGTCAAAGTGGTGGTGTATTGAGCACCGCATTTCGACCCCTGCGAGTCATCCTGGGTAGGGCGCCCACAGTAGCTGAAGGTGTTGTTTCTCTCGACCTCCTTCTGAATGAACTTGGTATCTTCCGTAGGACGGTCTTGATGTGGAGGGCGGGCGTTGGCAACATGCTCGGATCTGTTGGCCGCTTTGTTCGCTGCTTTGCTTGCAGCTTTGTTGCTCTTGTTCGGCTGAGCGGGGCGTGCCTTCTGCAGAAGCTCTGCCTTCTTCGGAGTAATGATGCGGGCGTTGCAGGCGCGAGAACGAGCAGCCTCCTCGTCCCCGTCCCGTTTCTCAAGTGGTGCCGGTCCAGTGCAGTTGCGAAGTGCTTCAGCAGAGGCGGTATCCTTCTCGGGCACTGCGCGTTCCCCTCCGCAGAGCACGAGCTCGGCATTGTCGGTGATCTCGCACTGTCGAGTGGGTACATAGGGCTCCTTGTACCCACCGCCACAGGTGAAAAATGCAGAGGAATTGTCGAAGAGCTTGCCCTGGACAGGGGTGAGGTTGATCCAGACCTTGGTGGGATCAGACGTATCAACCGTGTACTGGAAGTCAAGCTCGTCCTTGCCGTCGTTGATGCCGTTGGGTGATGAGGAGACCTTGATGGCGATGCCGGGATTGATTACAGTGCCAAAGCGGAAAGACTCTTCGTAGCGGCCACCAGGAGCGACGGGGAGGTTCTCAGCTACACCACCGACCTTGGGAACTGACCATGTGTACACCGGGTATGGGCAGTGGTTGCTGACGACGGCTTTTGCTTGAGCCCGGGTGGCAATGGTAGCCAGGGCACCAACGGCGAGGGCGTGGCCGATCATGAGGACGGTGGGTACTTGACGATGGACTGAGGGAGGAAGAGGGGCACAAGGCTATTGATGGTTGGGGAAGAATGGATCAATAACCAGTGGATGGTGGAATGATGAGTGGAGTGAAGAAGAGACGGAGAATCAAGACGGGAGAAAGGCCTTTGAGAAGCTGGTTCACACTCAGGAAGGTACTGCTATGAGGGAAGCTATGTTATGGTAGATCGAAGAGCGTGCCTTCCTCCTCCTCGATGAGTAGGCGACTGTACTCGCAGTAAGTTAGCAGGAAGATCAGGAGCGAGAGGCTTCGGGCCCCTCACCATCAGGGTGAAAGTAAGAGTTACCGTGCAGTACAGCATGCTCTTGCCGCTATCTTCATCCCCTCTTTACGAATTACAGACAAGTGAAGCAGTCGAAATCGAGATGCCCGGAAGGGAATAGTGACAAAATTGCTTCAGAGGAGCGGAGATCTGGGCGAGAATTGGATAGGTAAGGAGAACAAAACTTTGCATACTGTAAAAAAGTGCTTAACAGGGTAAAAGACATATCCTCCATGCTGAAACTCATACACCAGTATACAAACCAGCCTTGCCAACTACACCAAACTCCAACGTAGGGTATCTATCCTCCCATTCCATCTCTCACACTAACCCCTCTTCTCTCCAACACTCCCCTTCCCCCTTACCAACCCCGCCTTCGCCATCGCCGTATCAACCCCACTCCATCTCCTCACCAACATCTGCACGCCCACAGGTAAGACGCTCATAACTTGCACCCACTTGCTATACAACGGCAGCGCAATCTCTCCGCTCTCGCCTCTCTCCACCAGCGTAATGATCTCCTTGGCCACATCCACCGGTTCGACGACTGGCGCCAAAAAGCTACTCGGTGTCTGCAATCCGGCGAACATCTTGGTGCGCATTTGTCCGGGGGTGACGAGCAGAGTTTTGATATCTTCTGCATCAGGGTTTTGGGAGAGTTCAGCGACGAGGGAGGAGTGCATGGCGAGGAGGGCCGCTTTGGACGCGGTATAGGCTGAGAGGTTTGCTGCGCCGAGATGCCCAAGGACAGAGGACACGGTGACGATGGTGCCGCGTTTTTCGGCGAGCATGTGCGGGAGGAAGGCGCGGATGGTGTTGAAGTGGGAGAGGGTGTTTGTGCGGAAGGTTCTGGGTTGTGTTAGTTATATCTTCCCGACAGAATGAATGCATATAAGCATGAGCATGAAACATACCGTTCCACATCCCCCGCCGAACTCTCCAGTATACTCCTCCCCTCCACCATGCCCGCATTATTAACCAGCACCGTAACCCTCCCCATATCCTCCCCAATCCTCTTAGCCGCCCGTTCCACACTCTCCCAATCCCCCACATCGCACTTATAATACCTAACGCCCTCCTGTTCCCCTTCTCCCTCCCTCCCCTCCCCCTCCCCCCCAACCTTCTTATCCAAAACCGCAACATTACACCCCCTCATCCCCCACGTCCTCGCCAACAACCCCCCCAACCCCTCCACACCCCCCGTAACAACAATAACCTCATCCTCCAACTCCACCTCCCGTGCGCGTCCCCACGCCAACCGCTCATTAATCAGCCCCCAGATCCCCAGGGCGCTCATAAGCGTCGCCCACGCCGTCGCGATCCGCATTTCCGGCGCGCCATACGCCGTATATTGTGCCCGCAGACACAACACAACGACCCAGGATACCCACGGGTGGAAGAAAGTGTAGGACAGCACGCGCACGATCAAGTCGAGCGTGATGTAGGATTGCCATTTGTCTTCTTGCGGGATGGAGGCGTGGAGAGGGAATTGCGCGGGGATTTTGCGGAGGAGGGGCTCGAAGGTTTGGCGGGGTTCGTCGTCGACGAGGTTGGTTTTTACGACGGGGCAGGACATGGTGGCGGGTGTGATGTGGTGGTGTGGGCTCGCGGGTGGAAGTCGGGGTCGTTCGATGGGTGGTGAGATGTGAGGATAGAGATGAGATGCGATGCGATGTGGTTGGTAGTGCGGATCCAAAGTTCGGCGCGTAGAGAGGCGCTGCACTGAGTCGCAAGGTTACGTCCAATTACTAACGAATACTGTGCGAAAAAGCTATCCAGAAGCTGTAAACGTCCGTCAAGGAGCGAAAGGAAAGAAAAGGAGACGACGAGGAGACATGGCGGTCTTATTGTGCAGCTGTGCAGACCTGAAGTGTGTAGCGTTTCATCCTCAGGCACATCACGGAGGTGTTCGGGGTTGGAGCCCGCTCCACATCACGAGCCGCCCTGCTCCCCAGGATCAAACACGATGACTAACCATCCAGGAGTTTCTTACCTGCAGATCTTGTTTCAAGGTGGACATGTGAGGAGAGAAAGTTGCATTTAGTCTATATACACTGAATGCTGGTTAACCTATTAGAAAAGTATGCTGATATTAATTTCTTGAAGGGATATTCGGAGATGCCCGTATGCCCATATGCACAATACACAATGCGCCAGCCCTATGCACATGTAAATATGTGGGAAGAAGCACTAATCCTGCTCGCTGACTGTCCACCTCCTCTTTGGACCTTTATCCCTCTCGTTAACCTCCACGGTAGGGGACTGTCCCCAAAGCCCCTTTTCGATGGTCGCGGACTTGGGCGTCCACAATCCGCTTTGACTGCCACTCGTACTTTTGCCCAGCCCGCTTTGAAGCGGAGGTACATCGTCATTCTCCTCATGCTTCTTGTCTCCGTTCGTGTGACCATCATTGCCGACGTTCGTATTAATCTTTGGTTTTTGATAGTCAAAGTTGAGGAAGATGTTCCTTCCAGGACTATCATCGCCGCCGGAAAGTGTTTCCTGAGATGACGAAGGAAAGAATCCGCTGCTACCCCACAGTCCAGCATTCGAAGGATTACGGGATGTTGGAATAGTCGTGTTATTGGAGAGTACGCGCGAAGAAGATGATCCCGAAGTAGAACTCCTTCGTATGCTCCCAAGCGAGCTATTCAGACCGCGGTACATATCCGGGAAAGTCATCATCGAGTCAAGTGGGCTGCTCGCAGCGCTGCTCGTGAATCGGCGGCGATAATCGAGAGATGGAATTGTTGTAACTGCGGGAGATTGCGCTTGTGGTGGTTTCGATGGATCGACACCTGGTCGGAGGTGGTCCGTCGAAGCGAGCAGCTTCATATCATACTGCGCGGTAACCCCTATATCAAGAGCAGAGGAGTGAGCTGTGATGGAAGATCTACGGGGCTCCTCTCTCTTGGCAAATAAAGACAGTGAAGCTACGCTAACGTCTACCAGTATCGGTTGGTTAGAGATTGCACCGAGCAAGGCATTGCATCCTGCACCGTGCGTGACCAGAATGAGGACGAGCTCTTCATCATCTTCCTCAGACCCGTTTGCAACGGGCTTTGTGTCTGGTGACACGCGCCCAACCTTGGTGCCATCCTCTCTGTACGTGAAGGCATGCATCCTCTCTTTCGGTGGTTCCACACCATGCTCTTTATACCAGCTCAACATTCCAGCTACTCCCTTTCGGAAGCGCTTGTGCATCGTGCTCCATTCGTCCCCATACTCGCCGCCATCTCCCCAGTCTTGCGGAGCACGAACACTGTCCCATTGGAAATCTGGGTCGATGCATGCGTCTCGTGCATGTGCCACATAACCCCTTGGGATCGGGTCTGCCGGCGATACTGAGTATGTCGGCGCGGGAGGGTCATATATGTGGCTCGGTGTTATGTGCGCTACATTGAGGGACGATGGGGTTCTGTGCAGATTTGGACTATGGCTTCTGGTGCCGCCCCCCTGACTGCTTGCTCGTTCACGGTGTAACGGAAGTGCCTGTGCTAGGCTCCCCATGGCCGGAAAACTACCCTCCTTATTGCCTGTTCGGCTAGTTGGTGCAGGTGCAGACGGCGCGTTGCTTTTCACCCAACCTCCAGGGAAGTGTCCTTTGCTATTATGCACATTGTGCTGGACTTCGATGTACTCTCCTCTCCGAAGGAGATCTGCCTTAGCCGAGGCTACCATGAGCGTAGAGTTTGGAGGAGGCGTAATGTCCTCGAAGTAGTCCGGCGACAGCCATTCACCGAGGAATGCATCAATACGAAGGAGGATCTTTGGCGGACCCGGCGGCTTCTTCTGGTAGACCTGGAGCTTAGGGTCTGCAGATGGGGTACGCACAGGCGCGGGAAGGCTAAGGGGAGATAGGGATACGGCTGTCTGCGATAATGGCGAGCTTCCATCGATATCATTCTTGCCATTCGGCGGTTGAGGTACATCCAACAGTGATGTAGTTGGCGGTTGATATTGAGACATCCCAGCCGCGATTGCCGTCGACGTCTGTATGCAACGCAGATATGGCGAAGAGTGAATGACGACCTTGTATTTCCGTGTCTTCTTGGGGCTTCCCGTCCCCTTTCCTTCTTTTGACCCTTTCTGATAGTCCAGTGCACTGAAGGTGAGATGGGCCAGGTCTCCATTGGCTGCATTGGCCTTCTGCTGTGCCTCCTTCTCCTTCTCACGCGCATGCAACAATGCCGCTATCCTCAGTCCCAAGGCCTTTGACTGTGTCCATCCGCCCCATGTAAGAGGAGGGTCGTACGGGGTGGGCGTGGAGAGGTGCCATGTCTTGTCAGCGGCGTCGAGGCGGGCGCCGTGCCTGGTTGCGAACAAGCGTCAGCTCCTGCATGCGGAACAACTCGAGCTTCATACGTACCTCGCGATGATCACAACATCCGGTCCCTTCGCCATTTGTGAAGCCTCCGTCGCGTTTACCACCGGCTGGGCGAGCAACCGTGTGCGGGAGAGACGAGCTGCCGACGCATGCAAAGCGGGTGGCTGTTCGACAACACCCTAAAGAAGCGCGTGTGTTTGACGCCACCTGGTCTCGTGCCAATCCAGAAGACAAAACAGTTGAGGCGGGCTCGTGCCGTCTTTGTTTCGGTGAGACTCTCGAAAAGGTGGGAATGGTACGGTGAACGAAGCTATCATGCGGTCACCGGGCATGCATGAGGGGTCCACGCATGGCAGCCTGCAACCTTGCCATGCGGCGTGCGGCGTGCGAATTTCTTCTTTTCCACTCTACGCGCCGTCTGAGCTGCAAGTACGCCGAACGATCTTCGCCCGACACCTGATCTAGCACGCTTGAACGTGTCCCGACCCTCTCAACTGCACGTGGAATATAAAAAAGTGCACAGAGCTAATCACGTCTTTGCCGGCCTTCGGACTGAAGTCGGCGGGGGCAAGCCGCAGCTGCCCGCAGGAGGTCAAAGCTCCCTGCGATTTGCATGTGATTGAGCGTATATGAACTGGTTGGGAGCCGCGATAGGAGGCCTGGAACTTCACGCTCGATTTTACCGAATAGACGTCGGCAAAATGGAAATGCTTCATTGCATCTTTCGAAGGGTTGCGTTGAATTGAGAATCCCCGTACAATTTTCACCACCACCGAAATAGGACTAGTTCCGGGGAGAATGCTCTTCAAACAACAGCATCTCCTCACCTCCGGCGGAACAAACAGTATTGTGTCATGGAAAAAGGATAAAGAAAAGCAAGTCTTTTCACGCACCAGGAGCTTGGACTCTAGTACTTTTTACCTATTCACATTCCTCAGAAGGCACTGCAACGCAAGTAATCATAATTTCTGGGGAGGAGTCGGTATTCGAGAGAAAGTGAGCATTCACTATTCGGGCAGTTGAAACCTCGGAAGTATCGTTGAAATACGAAGTAAGAGTCAGAAGTAATCCCCCTACTCCAGATACTCCCCGCCCGTCTCCCTATGAATCACATCAAACATCGGCTTCGCACTGAACCACCCAGCAATCGGGGATCCCACCGCCTTATACGTAAACTTCGCCTCCTCGTCCCCAATCTTGACCGTCTCTCCTCCCGTTCCCTTCGCCGCCGCGTCGGCCATCAACTGCGCATGACAACACTTATCCAAGCTCACGAACCAGAATACGGCTTCCTCTATTGACTTGCCGACGGTTAAGAGGCCGTGGTTTTGCAAGAGCGCGGCTTTGCTCGATCCAAGGGCTTTGGCGATGTTTTGGCCTTCGATTGAGGCGAGGACGATGCCGTTGAAGGAGGAGTAGAGGACGTGGTCCTGAAAATGTGTTAGTGGGTGCGATGCACTATATATATTGCGGGGAAATGTACGTCGTGGAAGGCACAAGAATCTTGGGTGATGGTGTCGAGCTTCTTTCCCAGTGCACAGAAGCTTCGTCCGTAGATACTGTGGCTATGGGCTGCGGCAATGACATCGGGTCTTGCTTGATGGATGGCGGAGTGGATCATGTATGCTGCAGTGTTGAGGAGACGGCATGGTCCTCCATCAATCACCTCGCCTTCTTCGTTTACCAAGATCAGGTCCGAGGCTTTCATCAGACTGAACGCTACCCCGAAGGGATTGACCCAGAAGGTTTGTGGGTCAACAGGGTCCTGAAATCCCAAGTCAGAATTGCACTCATGGAAACGGGACTGTTGACCTACGCGCAGTGTAATATGTCCGGCAACCCCCTCATCAAACCCATACTTGCCAAAGATTCGAAAAGCAGCAGCAAGGCGGCCTTTGAGGTAAGCTCTCTCTTTGTACGGATCATCAAACTCTGGTGGGCCTGGTATATTGAAAGCTGGCCCTTTTGTCTTGATTACATTCTCGCTCACGCCAGGTTCGAGAGGGGCGATGTTCGTCGGTTTAGTTGCATCACCATTGCCAGGCTCGATTGCCGAGGGTGGGGCCATAATTTCAAATTATTACTACCAAGAGCCTGATGTAACGAGTCTGTAGACGCAGGAGTCCATGAACGTGTGAGGGTAGTTGAGGTGTGTGCTGTGAGGAGTTGAACAAGAAAGTAACCGCAAGGCACTTCCCCAATACAATTTCCTAGAAGCCGAGGTCGGATTTAAGCAAAACGCGCCCTTAACAAAGCGACACTTGACTCAAGTAGGCAGTTCACCTGCCGTTATCGTGAAGAATGACTAGTTTTGAATCCTTGGTTTGGCACACAAGTGCGGGGTGCATAATGGCTGCCTCAGGCGCCAATTGCAGAATCGAGAACTTCCAATAAAAGATTCATGAGAAACTTAATAGAGTAGTTCGATGCGCGAGATATGGGAGATGGGATAATGGGATGAATGCTTTGCAACCTATTCCAATGATTAATTTAGAGAAAGATCTTACTTTACCAAGAAAGCGCTACAAAGACACAGATAGTATAGACATTACAGGTATTCAGATATACAGTATACGGTACTCTACCCAGTACCAATCACAATAACAGATCAAACAGAGCTTTTACACGAACAACGCGTGCATGGTTGAGAAGCTGAACGAATGCTGAACGACGAACCGCGGGACCAATGATTAATTATGTCCCTACAATATAGCTTTGTACGGGCATCGACTGGGGGGGGGGGGGGGGTTCCCCCGGGGCTCGGGGTTTATCAGTCATAACTATGAAAATGATTGTTGGTTGTTGCAAAATGATCACTGTTTAATCGTTGTAGAACTGACAAGATGCACTAGCTGGTGTGCAGATATTCCTTCTATTATATACTTTTCCGATGCACCCTTTGCTCAGCCTCTGTCTATTTGAGCAACGACCGGAAATACTATCGGAAACGTTATCAACACCGCTCGATGTGATCATTGGATAGTCAACAACTTACTCTTAACCTATCCAAGTTCTTATCGAGCCCGGAAGGCTTCTCTGATGAAAGAAGCAGCTCGGCCAAGTCTCTCTTTTTGTGCTGTGTTTTGATGACATGCTAGATGATATTAGCCCAATCCCTTCTCAAACGCCCAAATGCATACCTGTTCAAAGGAACCTTCCATGACAAATCGAACAGTCGTGACTTCTTTCGTTTGGCCCATACGATGCACACGTGCAAAGGCTTGTTCTTCGACGGTAGGGTTCCATTGTGGTTCCATGATATATGCTCTGGAAGCTGCAGTGATGTCAAGACTGGCATTGTTAGTCATCGCCTCGTTGTTGTAGGCGAGTGAGAAGTAGCTTACCCAACAGATGCGCATGATATTGTCATCAATATGACTGAGATGCTTGTACTTGTTCGGAAGCTATGGAGAGCATTGGTACGATCTCGTGCCGAAGTCTTTCCATCGTAGCGAGTATATGAGATGGAGGCTTGGGTGAGACCTTTTTCGATCAAGTCGAGAGTTGATGTCCAGTATGAGAAGACAACACTGCGGGTTGAGTCAATTATTTCTCATTCATGCAGGATAGCCTATCATCCCCGAATTGTTCGAAGAGGTTGGCTTACCTTTTCGTCTCCGGTGGAACCTTCTTCAGATCCATAACGAGGGCTTTGATTTTCGTAGGTAGTGGAACGTCAACCAAGTCAGAGTCTGACCCGGAAGGTGATGAGGCTCCAGATCTTCTGCTGGTCATCGAATGAGAGACAGGAGCTCTAGAACATGGGGGGTTGTGGCCACAAGATATGTATGTGGTTTGTCGGAAGCAGGCCCCACATACTAGTCGCAGACATTGGTAAAGCTGTGGCCTGGATTGAGAAGTGAGAAGGTCCGCACCTAGAGCATCTTCCATTTCTACATTGTTGAGGTCCATATAGCACATAGCACAGATGAAATTGCCTGCGGTGACGAGAGCCTCGAAGGCTTTTTGTGCTGAATTGCCACTCCATAGGTCTGATGTGACGTCCAAGGGTCTTTTCAAAGAAGCGCTTTTGCGATGGACACCCATATTGCAGATGAGGCGCAGTTCATTGATCTGTTCCAGCACACCCAGGTACCGCCCTTGCATCTGCCCATTCTGGTGATCTAATACCGCATCGATACCGGCCATCAATCTCTGCTGAACAACAGAGTAGTGGTTCCACTCTTCGTGACTAAAAGTTAATGCTATGACTCTGTCGGTCCTTTTCGGAAGTTGGATGATATGCTTTGCTCGTCGGAGTAATATAGCTCGAAGAAGTCGTTTCAGTCTCCATATTGCCTTTGAGTGCGACTCCGTCCTCCAGACTTGAATGAGGTCCGACTCGAAGATTTTAGGATCGTCGTATGGGTAGACCTTCAAGAACTGGCAGATCGTTGCCAGATCACTTAATCGATTCTGTAGAGGAGTACCGGTGACTGCCCAACGACACTGTGCCTGCAGTTCACACACGGCCTTCGACAAATTTGTTGATCTGTTACGAACGTAATGTGCTTAGGGAGATTAGCGGGTTGACATGAAGTGGTGCATCACAAGAGACAATATCATTCCTCCGCAGAATTTGAACTGGTTTAGGGACAGGAGGAAGAAGGGTTCGGCTATGCTTACCTTCGTCAAGGATGATCCGTCGCCACTGTGTTGAGAAAAGAAGCGGTGTCTCTGCCACGGAGCGGGACCGTCGCCATTCCGCTTCCACAGTCTGGTAAGTGGTGATTACCACATGGTACTGAGAAGCTTCGAGAATGTTCAAACCCCGACTTGGGCCATGATGTCGTCGGATAATGAAGTTAGCTGAGCGTCGAAGATGCCTGGATTCCTTAATGAAACTGGAAAGTGTGCTCAGGGCTTGCATACACTTACTTTTTGAATTGGTATTCCCATGTTTCAATTACTAGAAGAAGTCAGCCAATGCTAGAATGATGGGCAATAAGACTAACAGGGCAAGGGAACGACTAGCAATGTTGTAGGTACCAGGAAGCCTGTGCTCGGCCTTGAGGCTGAGGCCGGCATGCCCAACAATTCACTTGTGAAATCATTTGCAATGAGTGCAATCATACTACAGGACTTTCCCAAGCCCATAGAATCTGCCAATATGCCTCCCCGAAATGGGTTCGGCGTGGAGACCTGTGTCGCACAGGTGACATTGTTGAGGTACCTATTCTCAGTAAGCCATTTGGTCATGAAAAGGTGCTTGACTGAACTCTAACCTTGAACCCAAAGGGGTCGCTTGCTCAGTCCATATCTCATTATCAGAGTCATCTAGATCCCAGCCCAATTCTCTTTGCATCATGAAATATAGAGCTTGTTTTTGGTGGGGTTTGAGTTGAATGCTCAAAAGCGAAGGAGTTTCAAGCTCTGAGAAATCTCTTGGTGTGACGAAGGCGTCCAACACGTCAACATCGTATGATTGAGTAGCGGACACGGACCCGCTATGTGAACACAAGTCGTATGTCATTAGATTCTCCATTGTGTGAGATTGGAGACGATGAGGATTACGATATGGGACATTTCGGTCGCATCCAGTAGGATCCTGCAGGTAGAGACCACACTCCTGAAAGAAACTACCAATGTCCTCGAAGAGCTCTATTGGACCATAAATAATCACTAGTACCGTGGTCGTGACTTTGGGTTCGTCTAAATAGCGTTGTCCTTGGCTTCTCGTTACTCCCATTGGTGAACAGATTAAGATCTGTGTATGAAGATTGACATCATTTGTTAGAACTTCGAGTATGTCAGAACTTTGTGCGTCTAATTTTCCCCATTCCAATGTTTCACCAGCCACCAGCTGGCCGGATCCTGCCCAGTTGGCTTGACAGACGGATGTCTCGGTGGGTAGTGGCGTCACTTCGAACTCTGCTCTCATCTCGTTGATCTGAAATCTGAATCAGCCATTGCGAAGCCACAATACTTGTCTGAACCGTTACCATTCCAAAGCACACCTGGGGGGGACCTTCTTCTGATTTTGGAGATTTTGGAGAAGGACGCCCGGGCTTAACGGTGTCAACGGGTATCTCGTTAACAAGGCCGGGTGTTCTACTTGTCTCGAATGGCTGATTAGAACCGAATTCAGGTGTGGTTATCCCGGCTTGAGCATGTACCGAGGTAGGGGATAGGATATATGAAGTTTCGAGACACCAGGGGGTCTGAGATCCAACGTCAAAAATTCGAAAGCCTGTCCTTTCATACTCTGTCCGACGTTCATCTTGTGGAGGAAAAGTGGCTAAATTAGTATTCGGCCAACCATGGAGGTATTGGATATTGGTGAATGTTTGGTTGTTGAGAACCTCAGAGACTACGCCACTGGTCCCAAAGCTTCCGACTGCACATAGATCATTTGCTGCATCATCTTGTACACGACGGCGTTTCGTCAGCTGTTGTTGAGAAGACTCAGTGTAGGTATTCCGTAGTGGGAGTGCCGAAGTTGTAAAGTCGTCCATCACATTTATTTCAACATAGAAAAACCGATAACATATTAGGAAATCCAATAAGCGAGTACTTCTCATGTAGCTAGGGAGGGTCAGCCGATGAGTTTCCAGGCTACCGCTAAATGATTTCAACTTGACCTGCTGGTGCTTCCAGTTTCTGGGCTGTTTAGGGGTTGGGATATGTATGTCGGGCGGTTATTGAGTGATACGCGGCGTTACCATGATCTCTACTAACAAGGAAGTGCGATGCCTTGTCAAAACTGGGTGTTGCGGTGGAGGTGGCTAAGCTTATCTCATAAATCAGACACCTGCTAAAGTGGCGGCGCTAACGCGCCACCTGATTGTTCAACCAATTATAGGCTCTAGAAGTTTACAGGCGTTTCCCAGCCAATCAGATATTGATTATATAAGCAGTGAACAATCTTTAGCAGAGCGTCTGAGAACAAGTGGCAAGGGTTTTGGTGTAAATTCGTCAACGCGTTACAAGATTTTATGTTTTTAATCAGATATCTCAATAACCCCTAGGCAGGGTATTGCCGTGCAGCCGAATCTAATAGAAGAGGTAATTCTGTACAAAAGCGTCTATATCTTGAAGTGTAAAGTATGTTATTCTGGGTACAATTGCAGGGTTGCGCAAGGTGACTCAAAGTTGCAAGTTCGTCAACTTTGGGCCTCTTCACCACCCTACCTCCCTCCCCCATCACCTCGATCACCTCTATGAGCCTGATCAGATTGATTACCTTAATAAGATCAATCAGATCAATCACCTCCATGAGCCTTACCTACGATATATCGACTCAGTGAGCTTGATCAAATTGATCACCTGAATGAGCCCTACCTACGATATATCGACGATATATCGTCGATATATCAACTCAGTGAGCCTCATCCCTCAATCAACTTGATCACCTTGATCAACCTGATCACCTCCATGAGCCCTACCGACGATATATCGACTCAGTGATGATCAGATGGATCAGATCGTGATCAACTCGATCACCTCGATCACCTCGATCAACTTGATCAACTCATGAGCCCCATCACTCAATCAACTCGATCAAGTCGATCAAGTTGATCACCTTAATCAACCTGATCACCTCCATGAGCCCTACTGATGATATATTGACTTGGTGAGCTCGATCAGATCAATCAGATCGATCAGATTGATCACCTTGCTGAGCTCGATCGGCGGCGGCGGGCATACTGGTGACAATCTTAATTT
>ML977580.1:121266-234764 GCA_010015725.1 Amniculicola lignicola CBS 123094
AGACCCTCTGGGGAAACTGACCTTGCACTACTCTAATTGGCCTATAAAGTTTACAAAGTTTGTCATCACACCAGCCACACCACACCACCCAGAGGGTCTGATTTATGAGATAAGGCTAAGCTGCAATCCTGCAGAGGCGAAGCAATTTGTTCACGTGATCAGGCTGAAGTCACCACCTGTAAGAAGACTTTATCTGGAGCCTTACCGGCAGATCTCAATTCTCCTCCCCTCATCAATCACCATCTCGAATACCTCCCTAGATGCTACCGTAGAACAGCCCCGATTGCTTCCTTCCCAAGCTCACCTGCACTTTTCCAGGTGGGTTGGTGCTCACGGAAGATGACCTCCACACAAGCACCCAACCTCGCAAGCACGGGTCAATCGTCTAACTCAGTGTCAAACCACCAACACCCCCCATCGCTCACAGCACAAGCCCGTAATACGTTCCAGGCCAGCTTCGGCAAATTTGAGAAGACGGTCAACAAGCTCTCCAAGGATGACTGTCGTGATTTCTCGTCTACCGAGCTTCAAGATGTGTGGAAGGCTGCAAGAGAAATCGAACAACAGCTTGCTGCTCGTCAATGCCTACGAAATGTTAGACGAATCGAGCCTCTGTTGAATGGCCTCGAAACGTACTCAAAAGTCATAGAGGTCCTCTGTAATGGCACTCCATACCTTCCTTGGATCTGGGCGCCAATCAAGCTGATGCTCAAGGTACAAGAAACCGTTTTCTTCCACAGCGACTACTTATGTTACCTGAGTCAATGCCGGAGTGAATTCAGGTGTATTCGGTCAACGAGAAACGGTGACCTGTTTAGTAGCAGTGTTGATCATAGACTAACTGCATATGTAGTTGGCAGCCGATCACCTCAAAGCCTTTGATAAACTCATTTCAGCCTATGGTCATATTGCGGAATGTCTCCCACGATTCGATCGCCTAAGCCATGCCTACCGCCAGCATCCCGATTTCCAGCGTGTTCTTGCAGTAATCTACAGCGACATTCTAGAGTTTCATCGTTGCGCGTACAAATTGTTTAGGAAAAGTGGTAAGCAGAGTCACCCATTACTCCTTTCTCTACCCTCGGAGGGGACATAAAAGGTTCTTCAATTGAGTTACATGGCAAAAGTATAGATATATCTACCATAAGCCAACATGTAATGCTCAACGAACTTTCCAGGTGTGCTCCGAATTGGAAGTATGATCACAACGACGCTGAGACTGTTTAGGCTGGAGATTCTTTTTCGATTCTTCATGTGGTCGGTTTGACGCTCGCTTCAGTCAGATACAAGCAAGTCTGGCTCGGCACGCCGATTTAGTTGATCGTGAGGCGAATGCGTTGCTGATCGACGTAACAATGCAATGGAGAGAAGAGGCCATGCAGCAAGCACTAATAAGAGAAAAGGAGCGGGCAGCCACACATCTTGCCGCTGTCTTGACGTGGCTTAATCTTGAGAACCTTCCCAATTGTGGCCAACATGATCAAGAAGGGCTTCTAGACGACCTGGCCAACGATTGTTACCCCGGTACAACGGATTGGGTGATAACTCAGCCAAAGATAAAGGCATGGGCTAGAGGCGATCAAGCCTACGGAACTCTTTGGCTGAAAGGAAAGCCTGGCTCAGGTGCGCACAAGAATACTTTCTTCACTTTCACAATTGACAGGGAGCAGGCAAGAGCACTATCTGTGCAAAGCTGGTGCGCTTCCTCCAAAGCGATGGACGGCACACTGTTCTCTACTGTTTCTACACTTACCGCATAAGTGGAGTACATCCGCATCCCTCTACCTTCATCCTTTCCTCGCTGTTATCGCAGATAGTGCGCCAAAACAAAACCCTGTCAACATATGTATACGAGGACTACATATCAGAAGGACATTCTCCTTCCCTCCAAAACTTGAAAGACATATTTTGCAAGTGTATGGCCCAAGTCAAGTCCCCAAGTATTCTGATAGATGGTATCGATGAGTGTGTCCGTTATGATCGGCATGGAAATATTCTGGATTTGAACCTGATCAGGGGAGTGCTTCGGGATATGTTACAGCTTCAATCGACCAACACCAGCCTGGCTACACCCAAGCTTCTTATTGTCAGTCGCGACATATCCCAAATTTCCGGAATCCTATTGAAGAAGCCGACTCTATCGCTTGATGATGAAACACATGCGATGCAAAGCGCCATTCGCGCATTCGTCCGTAAACGATTCGTGGAGGTTCAAGATAGCCTTGATGGACTCGAATTAGCTCAGAATATCCTTGCCGAATTAGAAGATAAACTCCTCAGCAAGGCTCAAGGTAAGCTCTTCTTCGTTCTAGCCCTTATCAGTTTCTGACAATATAGGGATGTTTTTATGGGTCAAGCTTGTTATGATGCAGCTCGAAAACGACGTTTACAACAGCCACGATTTGGAGTATGTGATAGAGAAACTCCCTTCTGATCTGAACGAGTTGTACGTTGTTAATTCCCCATTCCACTTACTATTGCTCACTACGTCAAAGTTACGAGCGTATCCTGTTAAAAATCAACCGGCTTAATCCTCAGAGCCAAGAACGCGCCAGACATATACTACAATGGATGACCTGCATGCGACGGCCATTGCGTAAAGACGAAGTACAGTGTGGTATTGTCTACAGTGAAGGGAGATCATCCTTGAATACCCAAACCAAACTGCCCGAAACCGTCCTCGGTCTCTGTAAGCCACTAATCCAAATTCTCAGCGACGGCACTGTTGCCTTCGTTCATTTCACCATACAAGAGTAATTTTCATGCATTCAAATTACACGCTTACCAGCTAAAACATGTCAGATACCTCACAAGCAACTCCATTGATCTACTTCGAGCCGAGATGAACGTCTCCATGGCATGCATAAAGCATCTTTGCTCTAGTCTTACTCTGATGGACTCCTCTGTGTCTGAAGCGCAAAATGTCATCGCTATTGGGAAAGGATTTTATTCTCTCCAGCCGTATGCCCACGAACACTGGCTTGATCACTTTCTGTCGTTCGCAAC
Organism: Amniculicola lignicola CBS 123094; assembly: GCA_010015725.1. NCBI lineage: Eukaryota > Fungi > Ascomycota > Dothideomycetes > Pleosporales > Amniculicolaceae > Amniculicola > Amniculicola lignicola. The sequence continues at coordinate 124,273 of ML977580.1, forward strand.
CAAATTCGGTAAACATCCTGTCGAGGATTCAGAGATGCATCACTGTGTGAATCAGTTTCAGAATGTGGTGGAAAGCCATCGGTTGTCATTTATCCCGGAGCAAGTTCAAAGATCATCTCAACCTCCAATCTCAGCCTCGGATTCCATATCCCATCTCGCCTGTTTTAGCCACCAACCCGATGTATATCAGACACTGGTCAGAATTGTGCAACATCGTGAACTGGTACGAGACCAATTTGGAGAAAGCAACAGTGGTGAGTCAATGATAGTTGAATGACCAATACGCTGATGATGCTAATCGAAGATTTGCGTAGACTCTTCCAATCACACGGATTGCGATCCTACTCCTTTCAGCATCGTCTATGCTACATACAATCGCCTCGTACAGATCCTACTTGCCGCAAACGAATTCCCTGGCCTAACGCCGGCAGAACTACATGTATTTAAGGCTCTCCATGACCCATCTGCCTTTGCCTGTCGGTTTCCAGGTTGTTCACATACATCGGCTGGCTTTAGCACCAATGAACTCCGGACACAGCACGAGAACACACATGCGCCACCTCTGGCCTGTACCTTCGAAGGTTGCACGTACACGCTCAAGTTTGGATCAAAGCAAAGCTTGAGAATGCACATCAGCGAGAATCATGAAGCATCTGTACGGCAGATACCCAGCTCTATTCGTACTAGATTGCCTAAGATCCAGGGACGACCACATTTCGCCTCCGGACTTCCAGATCAAAAGCTCACCCTTCCCCGCTCTACTCCGGGTGACAGCGTCACCAAGAGGGGGCTTGCACCCCCTGGATCACAAGATTCGATTATCACTCGTACCCACGATGATCGTTATGTAAATAGGCATCGTCCGAATCATTTGTTAAATCCCCCTAGCCATACGCCGAACGAGAATGCCATTCTTGGTCCTTCTCACAGCAATCATGAACCTTCCACTACACACCAAGATTCGGACACAATGGTCTCGACACACCGTTATGACCCGAATCCAACCATGCCCCATTGCAACTGGTGCCTCCAAAACTTTCTCACGCTCGAGGAATTAAAGGAACATGAACTTGTAACTCATGCCTGGACACGGAGTGGTGGTGTGCTTCGCGGCAATATTTGTATCTTCTGCCTTCAACCCATTGGTGAATTGGAAGACCCTTTTCCCCATACGGATCTTTACCTCTCTCATATCCGCTCAATGCATTGTCAAGAACAGAATGCGGTTGAGTACATGGGCCACTTTCTCAGCTTCACCTGGATCTCCGGGCGCCGCGTACATCGGACTCTGACTTCATCCGAAAACGACTTCATTCAAAAAGAGAAGATCGACCTTGAGAAGAAGAAGCGACATAGTAATATTATTGCTGATAGGGTTTCATATTGGCACCAGAAAGGCTTCGTCGAAACAATACAGCAATACATCACCCTCATAGCAAAGAGAGATGCTGAAGAGGCCACGAACTTGATCCGCGTGGAGTTGCAATTTCCTTATCAAAAACCCTTGACGGAAGAGGCACGACTTAAGCTTATTCCTTCAGAGCTTGATCTGGCAGGAAAACAAGCACTGTTAGCAATGACCGACGACGGGTTCCGCAGTATTGTGTCGAAAGCCGGTATGCAGGTTTTGAAGGATCTCGAATTGCAAACGGACACGCGTCCGGCTCCGACCTTCCCGCAGCGGCTGCGTATCATGCTGGATTACCTAACGCCTACCAAACGTACTCTGTTAGACGCGAACGAGCAGTTTGTCCCAGAGCCTTCGGATCTGAACGCAAATGACGTACTACGCTTGCCTTCATCGCCGACGTCCAATCAAGAGCTTGTCACCGTCAAAACGCAGAAAAGTTCCTCAAAAACTGTACAGAAGAAGCTAGTTTGCCTTTGGTGTAGTGAAGAATCATTCGACACCATTGACATATTGATTAGTCATGAGAAGACTCACAAGGCCGTCGACGCTACGTACAGATCTCATTTGCTCTGCAACTTTTGCGGTACCTTCATAAAAACAGAGGGCGGTCCACCAATGTATCTTGCCCACCTGCTCGGATGTTCTGTTGGCAAGAGTTCGAAAACTTCGAAATATGTTGAGCATTTGGGAGAGCTGAGGCCAACCGGCCGAGATGACCTATTGTTTGGGTGTCATTGGTGTGGTGGGTTCATCACGTGGGATTTAAAGGTCTTGATCAATCATGAGGAAAGCAACCACCGCTACGGAGACCCCATGACTGCCAAGCGAACGACTCCCAACGGAAGCATCTGTATTGCCCACCCCATTATTCCTTGCCATGGTTTCGTTTGTAAATCAGCAGACCTTTTGCGTCTTCATCTCCAAGCTCATTTATCTTGGGGTTTGGGCAATTCGACTGGCCAAGAAAAGATGAAAATGTACAAGAAGCACCTTCATACCATGGCATCAAAAGATCCTTCGAAGAAATTCTGTTGCGGCTGGTGCATACAACATGCCTCGTTTCTATCTCTAATCTCTCTTATGGAGCATGAGAAGTCACATGACAGACCTTCGTTGATATTTTTGATTGGACGACATTGTATGTTCTGCAAGCCGGATCAAAAAGTTTTTTCAGCAAGCGTGACTGAGTTTATCATACACGTTCGTTCACATGTTGGTGGAGATGTCAATGATTATCTCAGGCACTTGATGAGCATGGGACTTTACGGCTTAATTGGGAGTTAAGCATCGAACAGGCAACTACACTAGAAAATGCTCGCAGGGGCTCTGTTGTAAACTGCTCAGGTCTCGTTTCTAGGATAAACAACGTGGCCTTTCTCGCAATATGCTAGCTCGTAGGCCTAAGATCTTTCACATGGTCCTTGATTCACTATTCATCAACGCCCCCACCCAACCCACACAACACTAACTCCCCTTCACCCCTCCCTCTTCACCTCCCTAATCCTCCCCTCCACCCTCGGACTAACCGCCTTCGTCCAATTCGCACAAAACTCGCCCTCCCCAATCTCATCCACCAGTCCCGGCAACCCAGGCAAACCCGCCAACCTCCACCACTTCCGCATCACCTTCCGAATAATACTCAGCTCATCACTCGTCCACTTCGTCTGCATGACGCCCAATTGCGTATTATCCATATCATCCTCGTCGTCGTCGGAATCTGTCACGCCATCGATACGGTGATGGTTTGAGGACGAAGATTGCGAACGTTTGGAGGGCGAGTGGCCGGAGGGGGATTTACTTCTAGCGCGGGGTTTAGAGGGCGTGTTTGGGTCGAGATGCGTGGATGTTGGTGAGGGGCGGTGCGGGAGTGCAGGACGTTTAGGCTCGACGAACGTATGGCACCCCTTTGCCATATTATTCTGCACGCCGCCCCAGACACGTTCCATGCTGCCGCCGAATTGCTTCCATTTACCGAGGATTTTGAGAGACATGAAGTACTGGCGGAGAATGGTGGAGATGAGGACGCCGTTTTCTTCAGAGACGATTTCTTTGGCGACGCCGCCTTCTTCTTCGATGAGGAGGGATGTGTACCCGTCTTTGCCTCGGCCCATGTAGCCGCGTGTTGCAAGGACGTATTCACGCTCGGGGTCGAGAGGCTCGTTGTTGATTTTTACGGAGAGGACGCGTGACATGGGAGGGAGGGTGTAGTCGACTTCGAAGGAGATGTTGGAGACTTGGGGGAAGCGGCCTTTACATTACTTTAGCATCTTCTGTGACAGGAGAAAGGAGGTAGATTATGGTTGTGCATACCTTCAAGTGATGGGTAGCTACTGACGCCATTTTCTAGCGCCTCGCGGATGGCTTTGCCAGTGACTTTCATGACAACGACTGGGTCTTCGAAGGGGAAACAGTTCACGATATCTTTCAATCGTAGGACACCAGGTGGGTATATTTGGTCTCCCCGGATAGTCCCTGCAGCCATGATACAGCAGTCGGCACTGTAATAATACCGCATAAGATCGCAGACAAAATTTCCGAGATTGGACTCCTTGGTCCGTACTGTCGTGAAGCGTGCATCCAGGGGCGCTGCCGTATATCCTGATACACCGTTAGTCCACTGATTCTCAGCATACAAAGAAAGGAATCACTTACCAATAGGCTTATCCAACTTCTCCCTCAACCTCCTCGTCAACTTATCAACCACCTCCATCGCCTTCTTATCCTTCTCCACACTCCCCACAACATCCCTCCTGGTAATCCTGAAATCCCAACCCTTCCCCTCCGTCTTTCTCCATACCTCAATATGGCTCAACTGCTTGAAATCCGTGCCCGACCGTAACACATGTGTCCCGTTCCGGAAACTGTGGTTATAATAATGGTCATGTCCGCCCAAGATGATATCGATATATTCCCCGCCCGTCAAATCAGCCAGCTTGTTATCATTCGGTTCCCGCTGATGTGTGACCGCGATGATGATTTCTGCGCCTTGTTCACGAAGTCCGGGAATCAACTCCTTCGCTGTGGCGCTCGCGCTCTTATAGATGATACCCGGTGGTAGGGCGTTGATAGTATCTAACCATTCCCTCTCTGCGAGACCAATAACACCGACTTTGATGCCATTTGAGGCAGTGAGGATGACCGTCTTCTTTGCGCCGCCGAGGGGCATAGAGTCGCCGAGTGCGGGATCGAAGACGTTGGCTAGGAGCCAGGGGAATGTGCATTGGGCGGTGAGGTTACGGTATTGTTTGACGCCGAAGTCGAGGTCGTGGTTCTATATTATGGGAATATCCGTAAGCCTCGTGCACATAATGTCAAATAAACGATTGGAAAGAGAAAGGGAAAAGGGTAGAATATGGAGAGATACCGTACCCCAACACAAGCAACATCGGTCCCAATCCCATTAAGTATGGGAACCATATGCGCACCTAAACACCTCGTCAACCTCAACCCTCAATATTAAATCACCGTAGCAATTTCCCTCTCCGCCTCCCTTCTCCACCTGTCCCTCCCAAAAATTACCATACCTTTAGTAACACTACTCTCCAAACTCGGATTAAACGCATCCCCGGAGAAGAACGTCAACATCCCCACACCCTCCTCTCCCTCTCCCTCTCCCCTCCCCCTCCACCTCCCCTCCCCATCCTCCCTATAATAATTCACCAGCGTCATAAACCTCGCAATCCCACCCACAGGCTCCGCAGAACTCGCATCAATATGATAAACATCATTGTAATGCAAGAGGCGTAGGTGTGGCGGGGTGTCAGGAACCGCGGGGTTGTCTCCTGTGGGGAAAACGACTTGCTCCTCTGCTGAGGGGGACGGGGGTGGGGGTGACATAATATCTGGCGCTTGAATCGTAGGAATAGAGGCTAAGTAAGGAAGGAAGAGGTAGGACAGATGGAGTAAGTAGGGGGCAATGTGAGGAGGTAGAGCAATTTGGTCGCGTGGAGGAACGCTGGGGCGGGCGGTGAAGCTGTATGACGGGTACCTTGCAAGGAACACAAGCCCACACATAGCTCAGAGCTGACGGACTCGACGGCCTTAGCCAAGCAGCTTTGTGCCCTCCTGCAGGGTCCAAGCTACTTGTCTGACCAATGAAGACGGTGCATTACGAGGAGCTTTGCAGGTGGAAGCATCGTTGACTCGTCGGGTGAGCACTGCGGAGCTATCTACGAGATGCCTCCCAAGGTGTCTACTGTATGTGTCTGTTTGTGCAAAGCCAGCCCCTTCCTTCAAATGCAACTATATACATCTGTTCAGATTATACCATACAAACTCCAGCGCAGAATCCCATACCTGGGTATTCAGATAGCCACAGAGACGATTGTACCGCTTCTCAAGAGCTTAAAAAATACCAAAGAAAGAACGAAGCACCCAAAATTCACCCTTCGCACCCCCCCAAAATCCCGAAAAGAAGTCCCAGCATCAGCATTCGATCCATAACAGGCCATGAGATACTCCCAGTCCCCCCTCCCTCTCCTCAGAGTCGCAAAATCCAGATCTAGAACCCCAACGCCGCAGGTCAGGTCCCAAGAGTCCAGGTCCTATAATCAAAGAGCATCCCACCCATCCCAAAGACCCAGACCCTTAGCAACCTTTCCTTTTCTTCTGCTCCCAGACCCAGACCCAGAACTCCTTGAACACCTTCCTAATTCCTATTGCCTACTACTGCCCGGCCGCCCACCCTTCCCCGGCCGCGTGGGACGCGCTGAATGCGCCGCATCTTTGCACTCATCGCTACAGTACCATTTGGCGCGTGCGCTAGGAACTTTCTCCATTCCCACACAGGCAAGATGGAACCATTCGCGGGGACAATTATCGTTGTCGCAGGCAATCATGTTGCCATAGCTGACCTCATTGCAGTGGCAGAAGCGTGGCTCGTCGCCGTCTTCATCAACGCCATCGCTAAATTCGGGGTCTGGCGCTATGGAAGACGCGCTTGATGATGGCGGGCCGGATTTAGGGTTCTTCACCGCATTGAGAGCTGGGGAAGGCATAGTTACAGCGGTGACTGACGCCGCGTTCTTCTTGTGACCCCGTTTCGACACGACTCCTGTTGTTGTGCTATTGTTCTCCGATGACGGATGCGACCCGTTTCCATTTCCATTGTTGCCGTTGCGCGTACTCCGACTTCTGACCATGGGAATCTCTGGAAACGTTCCGACTATGGGTGTTGCAGTTTTCGAGGCTCTGCCTCCTCGCGGCGCAACTGGTGCTGGCACTGGCGCTGGTGTTGGAATATCAATCTCCATGCTCTCAGGCTCGACAGGCTCGATTTCTTCATGTTTAAGGGTTGCAGGATCGAGAGCTGGTGGCGCGTCAACGGACTCTTTGGGCGTTGTGTCTCTCTTCACAGGGACGTTATCACGCGCAATCCCTGCCGCTTGCTCAAGCTCGGTGATTGCGTTGCTGCTCGCCAGTTGCAATACTGAATGTGACGATGATGGTCGGCGAACAGGGGGAGGAGGAGGTAGCTCCTGGGCCGCAGAAGCAACCGAATTCGCGATCGAGTTCTTCCTCGCCCGGGAGGATGTTGGTCGTTCGGCAGGAGGAACTGCGGGTTTTGCAATCGCAAAATTTGGTCCGATTGGCGACGAAGCGAGAGGAGGCGAGTACGTTGGCAATGCACGCTTCCGGGCCTGGGTTGGCCCAGGAGGAGCTCGTGGCTTTCTCTTCACACTGCTCTCTACCCCTGGCGTAGCGCGTGGGCTTGCTCCAGCACGGCCGCCACTGGCAGCCACCTGCAGTGCTCCACTGAGAGAGCGCTCCATGAGCGGTGCGGCGGCCGCCGCCGCGAGGGCTTTCTCGGTTTTCTTCCGCTTGCTTTGGGGAGCGGCTCCGTTGCCAATGATCCCAAGCCCTATCGCCGCCTCTGCCTCGGCTGCAGCGACCTTCCGTTTCTGCGTCTTCTTGACTGGCCGTTCGTCAAAGTCAGAGTCGTGGTGGTTTCTGCTCCGCTTCGCGAGCATCGCCTCCCGCCGCAATTCGCTCTTAGCAGCTATAGAGTCGGCTTCATTGACATGCTGAGCAGCTGCGGCCAAGTTGTTGGCTGTCGCTACCTCGCGCCGATGCCGCTCATGGGAAGCCCCGCCCTTCTTCTTCTCCTCCTTGTCCGCATATGCCCAGTGGTTGAGGCTGCCGTAGCGCGCCTCTTCGCTGATCTCATCGTCCAGATGTACGTAAGAGTCCATCATGCGCGTGAGGCCCTTGTCCTTTGTGGTTTTGGCCGACGTCAGGACCACGAGCTTTTCGTCGAGCGTAGGAATCATGGAGGCCATGACCATGCGCAGTCGGAAGAAGAGCTGTCGCCTCCTCAGATCGGCCTGTTCCTCGGCTGGGCGGTCGTTGAAGTCGGCTGGGAACAGCTCGACCGAGAGCTGTTGGTGACGAGCGGGCGCATCCATGATCGCGGAGCCGTGAGCGCTCGCGGACGCGCTGGCCTCGCGGTTCTGAATCTGCGTGGAAGCGCGACGCTGCGCCTGGGTCGGGATGGGTTGTCGCGCGACTTCTTCGAGGAGGAGCTTGAGGACCTGTTCAGGGTCGTGGATCTTCGCCTCGACTTCCTTGAACATGGAGAAGTGCTTGATGAGCTCCTTTGGGAACGCATCGACGGCGGCTGTGAAGTGTGTAAGGGCGGGCAGGAAGCCCGGCGTGCTGCTCGCTGCCGGCGGGGTCTGGTCATAACCGCCCATGCCACCGCGACCGGCAAAGTTGCGCGCATAGTAGTTTGTGGGGCGGGTGACGCTCGTACGTCCTTGCCGGGTCGATTGGCGACGGTCTGAAGCTGTAGCAGCGCCTGCTCCGCGTGAGCCCGTGGCCGGAGGCATCGTGGGCGGCGTGGGAGCTGTGGAGTAGGGGAAATTCTGGTGGTGCGGCTGCTGTCGAGCTCAGGCGGGATGGAGGCAGAAACAGGCGTGTCAGAGCGATAAAAATGACGGAATATTACATCTCAATCGACGAGCAGCAGGCTGCAAACACGGCAGTGTGTCGGAGGGCGGTGGGAGGCGTGGAGGCGTGCTGGAGCGCGAAGGGTGAGGGCTCGGCTTGCCCTCTGACGCTCACCCGCGTTTGCCCTGTTTGCATCGGAGAATCGGCCGGACCGGTTCCGCGATTTCGTGACTAAGCTGGTGTGACTAAGCGGGTGTGTTCACTCCAGGACGACTCTTGCACGATGAGGGACACAGGGTGACAGGATGACATGATTTCACCCTGAGTACTGGCATCTACCAAGCGTACCACATATGAATGTTAACAGAAGGATCAGAGAAATATCGTCTCAACACACCAGAAACTGTGTATCAAACCAGTCAGTTATCTCCGACCTTGAACACAGCAATAGCAAGCGTTCAACCATGCTCTCTCATATATTATCGGGCTTCTATACCCGCACGATGCAACAACCCACTATCAAATGCATGTCCTAAATCAACACTCCCTCTCTGGATATACCCGCGCAACGCAACCCGTCTCCCAAGCTCCTAAAGAATGCTTACCAAAAAGCAGCCATCAAACCTAGATTCCAGGTATCAGGGACCTTCCCAGCGCCACTTGCATGCCAAATCAGATGCAGAAAGAACATCTACTCCGGACTCCAATGGATGATGACAACGATGACGCCCCTTTTATCCATCTCCCTTTAGCGCTACGCCGGCGCCGGCCACGCCTTACTCAAAGAACTCTTCTGCGGAGTAGTAGGCACGTTCGCATCCTTCCTCAGACCCCGTATCATTGCCTCCAGTTTCCGCCTCTCTTCCTGCTCGGCCTGCATTATGTCAGTATATTCCCACTCAATCAATACACACGCCATCACAACAATGCGGAACGCGGATAAAATAAAAAGGGACAAACATACGCGTAACAACTTCATACCTTCCGCCGTCTTATCCCTCATCATCTTCTTAAACTCTGATCGCATGGCCGACAGCGTGACTGAAGTATCCTGCGCCTGGCCGGGGCTTGTGACACCGATCCATCGGACCTTCTCATCCGTGAGCTGAAGTTCCAGTTTCTCGATGTTGTTGCGGAGGTTGTCGATGGTGGTCTCGAGAGTCTCGCGGTCTCGTTCGGTTTGGATGGCATCGCGGGTAAGGGCTTCATACTCGGCTGTCATGCCTGACAGTTCGGCCTTGAGGTTGCGCTCTGAGTCTCGGGCTTCGACCTCGGAGTGGGATGCTGCTTCTGCTGCCTTCTGGAGTCCCTGGATTTCGAGGAGCAGAGAGGCGTTCTTTTCGGCTAGCTGGTCAAGCTCCTTCTTGATGGTCGGGTTCGCCGCGCTTTCGGCAGCACGCTCAGCTCGGGTGCCGTATGCGCCATCGAGTTCCGCTTGGGCGATGGTGAGCTCGCTCTTCAGGCGAATAATCTCGCCTTCTAGATCTTGGAAATCTTGCTCTTTGGTTGTGAGAGTCTTGGTAACCTCTATATGACGAGCTTCCGCGGCCTGTTTCTCCCAGGTCGCCGCTTGTAATGCTGCTGTGAGCTCATTCATCCTTGCTGACGATTGAGCGAGGGAAGTGGCATCGTTACGTCCTTTGTCTTGTGCCTCCCTGAGCTGGGCCTCGAGCGTATTGCAACGCTCTTGTGCCTCTTGAATAGCCCTTGACTCAGCCTCACGGCCCATATTCCTCGCACTCTCCTGTTCATCGAATTGACGAAGCTGGTTTACGGCACGTTCCAGTTCACGTTCTGCTGCGATCTTCTCGTTTCGAGCTCTCTGGGCTTCGTCGTTGAGTCGACCGAACTCTTCCTCTTTCTGTGCATCAGACCTGCTGTTGAGTTCGCGTTGTTGCTTGATTTGGCGGTGTAGGATACCGCTCTTCTCTTTCAGGGAGGATCTCTGGCTGTACAGCAATTGGACCTTGGCAGAGAAAGCGCCGAGTGAAAACTCTTCATTTTCGTTGTAGTCTTCATCGGCAGAAAGTTCCTCATCATTCGAAGGATCGGATGCCAACATCTCCCGACGCTGGCGTTTGATGTACCGGGCCTCATCTTCGCCGGCCTTGATAATGGACCAGAGACCCATGATCGTAGCTTCATATTGGGGGTCCAGGTTGTTGGCAGGCGGTTTCGAGAGGGATTCCTGCAGCTGCTGGTTGGTCCAATTGAGAAGCTCTTCAACATGATAGAAAGCATCCTCTACGTAGTTAAGCTGTTCTTGAGATCCACCTCCTTGAATCCGTGGTGGTGCTGGGAATCTCTCGGCGTTGGCATCTTCGGATTTGCTGATCAAACTGTACAACTGGTTGTTGATCCCTTCAAGCCTGCCCTCAACTGCATTCAATGAATGTTTGGAGTTGTTGCGAATGTTGATTTGCTCGGCGCCCACGTCACGGAGTCCTTGATCAAGATAGTCCAGTTGCCGGTCAAGGCCCGATACATCTGAAGGATCTGCGGAAATCTGGGGGGGTTGTGAATACTGCTGGTTTCGCTCCGGGTTCGCCTGCACAATGAGTTCTCTCATACGCTCGTTGAGTTCTGTCAATCGCTTCTCGGTTGCGGTGACGGCTTGTAGTTGATTCTGTCGTTCCAGTGACTCAGTTTGCTGATAACTTCCGTTTTGGAGGGCGTTCATAAGGTTGTCGAGATTGTCTGGGGACCGGTATAAACTCCTGTCGTCAAAGTTGTCCTCGTTTTTGGGTCGTCCGTTGAGGTTAGTGTTGGGGCCATATAGACTTGCAGGGCTATCCGGCCTTTGCGCACCATTTGAGAACCGCGAGCCTCGCTTCGAATGTCCGTGGGAGAGTTGCAAAATGCCAGCCGTATGCATGAGTAGCTGTGAGTCGATAGCCTGCATTCTCGGTTCAATTTCGAGAACCTCGCGTGCCAGATCTTCAACCTTCTTGCCGCTCGCTTTTAGCTGCTCCTCCGATCGTACCAACGTATCCTTCGCAGCGGCGCTCCCACGACTGCTCAATCCTCGGCGGTGGCCCTTCTCTTGCTTCGCTGTCAAACGGGCGAGCGACTGCGCTGCATCGCGGATCTTTGTTTCCGACTCCAGCTTTCTTCTTGAGGAATTCAGTCTGGCATTAAGCGCCTTCTGCTCCTGCTTCAGCGCTTCCACCTCTTCAATCGACAAGACCTGGAAATGCTGGCTGTCCCCTAGCGCCGTCTCCACCAGCAAATGCATCGCAACCGGGTCGCTTTGCAGCGCCTCGGAGGTCCGCTTGCTGAGAGCACGCCGCGCATCCATGCTCGGCTCCTGGACCGATCCGCCGCGTCCGTCGAGGAAAACGTCGCTGGGGGGAATAAATGCGCTGCCGCCGAACCGCGGGGTATTCTGATATGCGAACGGATAGTAGCCCGGAGAAGCCACGGCACCAGACGGATAGTTTGAGGTTGGCGACGGAAAGTCGTAGAGCGGCCGGGGGCTCAAGGGCTCACCATTGTTGTAGGGGTACTGCGAGCGCAGCCCGTTGGTATTGTTGGTCATTTGTGCCGCTGATTTCGAGATGTTGAGCCTATGGGACACGCGGCTGAACGGTGCAGGTGGGAGTCGACCAGAAAGCTGGGGGAGCGGAGGCGCAGTGAGGGACCGGACTGGGAGAATGTCGGGAGAGCTGAGCCCTAATAAGACGAGAGATGCCGGGCGCAGGACAGCTACATATCACCGCGAACGGCGCATGATTCTTGCATTCAAAGTGCGAAACAGGCGAGTGAGCTGGAGATTAGTTAGGGGCTCGAGTGGAAGGATAGGCCGTTGTTCGTTGAGGCGCCGCAGTCGAGCATCGTCAGGGGAACAACGGGGAGTGGATTGTACTGGTCAAAGCACAGCTGGATCCAGGAACCGAGCAGGGGTGGTTGAGCTTGGCTGTGCGGTGACAGCCCCGCCAACGACACCTGAAGGGTTGTTCAGCGTCCATTAGCTGGCCTCTCCTATTGTTATTGGTAGCTACTATCGGCGTGCGAGGCTCGGATCCAAGAGTGTTGTGTTCGGCATGCCGGTTAGCAGGCTCGCTCCAATAAATCTTCTTCCGCGAGCGTCGCATTCACCATTGCTTTTTGTCCATCCTATGCGCGGCTTCGCGTTAGCATACCCTAAGAGGACCCGTCGAGACGAGCGCCACCTGATAATACACCAGTAGCTTATCCATCCCATCTCTCCCCGTATCTCCCAAACACTACTTGCTTTTCCACCCAATATCCATCCAAAGCCTGTCCACTTCCATTCTCGCCAAGCCTCTCCTCCCAAAACCATATCTTGCTTTTTCCCGTGCCTCTCGCGCCCTTCTCTATCCACAACTCACTCTACCCCTCACAACCATGTCCGCTGTACCTAGGCCCACCTACTCCAAACCCCGAATCACGCAGTACTTTTCTCGTCTGAAACTCACAGAGGAGCAGCGCATATATGACGTTGCAGGGTTGAAGCCTGAGGATGCGCTGCGGTACCTGACGCACCTCCAACAACACCACCTTGTAGAAATCCCCTTTGAGAATTTGACGCTGCATTACTCGCACCATCGCCAGATCTCGATCCATCCCGAGGAATTGTTCAAAAAGATCATAGCGGATGGCAATGGCCGTGGAGGGTATTGTATGGAGAACAACACCCTGTTTGGGACGTTATTGTATTCGCTTGGCTTTCAGATCTATTCGGCAGGTGCGAGGGTGATGGATGGGGGCGTATGGTCTGGATGGTATGCATCGTCGATCATTTCAAAGAGCAAAGGTTAATTCGCAGTCTAGGGGCCACATGGTCAACCTCATCACGATCGGCTCGGACAAATATTTTGTCGACGTCGGGTTCGGGGGCAACGGACCAATTAGTCCCATGAAGTTGGACAAATCAGGAACAACGCAGCAGCACATTCAACCCGCTACAGCACGCCTGCAGTGGAGAAACATCCCAGGGAACACAGATGAGAATCAGCGGCTGTGGGTATATGAAATCCAGATCACGGGAGGGGGCGAGTTCCAGATCATATATTGCTTCACTGAGCTGGAGTTCATACTGCAGGATTACAAGATGATGAACTTTTATAGCAGCAACAGTCCACGGACATTCTTCACACAGGTGATTGTAGGCGAGAAGAAGGTTTGGGGCGGGGCGAAGGATGACGAGTTGGTGGGAAATTTGATTCTTGGAAACAATAATCTAAAGCTGAGAATAAATGGAAAGACTGAAAAGGAAATCCCTTTCAAGACGGAGCAGGAGAGACTGGATGCAATCAAAGAGCATTTCGGCATCGCTTTTGGACCAACCGAGAAGGAGAGTATCCAGGGACTAACCTCTGAAATCACGGGAACATAGTCTGGATGTTGCAAGACTGCAAATTGGATGCCTAAAGAGACTGCAGTTGCTCACAAAGCCGTATTCATACAACGTAGTTGGAATATTGTATTTTGATATTGTAAATTGGTGGGAATCGTGATGTACATGTAGCTTAGAAGAATCGTGTCTCGACCTGGTGGAGTCAGTGTGAGCAATGCCCAGTACACCCGTGACTCGACATACCCTCCATGGGTTGTTCAGCTCGAATCCCGGTGGGGCAATTGGCCTGTCTGTCTGGCCCCGCATGAATCCGGTCAGTCGTCGATCGCGTTCCATCACTATATAGCGTTCAGTATATCCCTCTTCTCGAGCATCAGGCCATTGGGGTCATACTTTGCTGTGGCTTTGTTAGTACGAGCTCGAGTGCCTGTGGTGTTTGCCAACATACCTGATCCCACCGATCAATGCCTCGTCGCGCCCTCTTGCCGCCGTTCTGCATCTCCCTGAGCGTCCCGAGGCCGGCGGCGCTGATTGCGAACATCTGTGGAGGTGTTAATTCGGTCCTAGCGGGGCCAATTGGGGTGTGCCATACGCCTGTCATGATGGCATAGGGGAGGAGGGACTCGAAAGGGATGCCCATGGCTGCTGGTCTTCGCAGAACGCGGGGTGTGGTGTGGGTGTGGGTGTGGGTGTGGAGTTGCGAGTCGCAGCTGCACGAGGTGAGGTCGACGTCGGCACTGCACCGGGGCTAAAGCCACTTCTTGGCGTGCGGCTTCACCTCAAGGGGCAGCACTCTCCAAACAGCTAAATCTCAGCGACCTCGCGCTTTCCAGCCCATATACAACGATTCCCAGTGTCGCTTCAAGGCACCCTCTCACCGGAATCGCGAATTTCCACATCCCAAGCGCAGGATTCGGCAGCAACACCGCGCGTGGCGGTCGGCGCATTCAACAGCTTGTCAACAGTGGTTACCAACGCGACTGCAGGCGTCGTCCATCGCCTCCAAGCTATCGCAGGCTTCCACAGGCCACGGCACTCCCTAAAGACACGAAATTGCCACCAGGCACAATCGGACGGGCCACAACGACGCGCCACGAGCCCCCCGCGACGCGCTCGAAGCGGTGCTCTATGACAACACCCCCGAGCAGCCCCCGGATAGCACGACCGATGTAATACAGCCTACACCGAAGACGGAGTGCTACACTGGCCTTTTTGGTCTCAAAGCTGGCGACAGTCGTCTCCCTCGCTATGGCGGAGCCCGCACGGCTCATGGGCCAAGCAGCGAGCACCAACGACATGGAGGAAGATGTAGACGGCGAGTTCGAGGTCGACGATGGAGAGTACGACCAGATTACGGGAGACAACACGCCGCATGGTGGCCACACAGATGCCGAGGGCTCAGAAATAGACGCCGAGGGCTCAGAAGTGGACGCCGAGGGCGAGGAGGTGGATGAGGACGATGACGAGCCTGTGGGCGCCGTCAAGGTGGCTGCACATGCCGTAGACGTCTCAGACGACGACGAGGAAGACGATCACAACGATGGCGATGCCGCCGCGGAGTCGGACTCGGACGCCAAGAGCAGCGAGAGCGAGGACTCCCACTCAAGCAGCTCTGAATCCGAGGCCGAAGTCGAATGGCAGGCGGAGAGCGAAGACGGCGATGAGCCCGAGGCGGCGAGATCAGACCCCAATGTGTGCATGTGAGTCGTGGCCGTTTGCATGGAAAAGAAGACCACCTCCTGACGGGAAACTAGTTTCTGCGGGCAAGACGAAGAAAACGATCCGAGCCCAGAGTTTGAAGAGTATCTGGCTTGCGCAGTGTGTGGGGATAATGGTATGTATTCATGGAATATCCAAAACTTTTATGTTTCAAGGTAGCTGACATGTCCTGTTCCTGCAGCACATCGGCAATGCGCGCGAGACGCTAGTACACTTAGCCCTGACGACAGTACGTTCTTTCAATGGCACAATTGCCAAGCACGCCGGCAGGCACAATCACTGACAAACATGGACAGGCGCAACACAATGGCGATGTGCGGCGTGCGTCCACAACGGAATGGACGACGACGACGAAGACGAAGAAGAAGCAGGAGGAAATCTCACCCGCCGCAGACTATCGTCGGTGCCCAAGTTGGCAAGGGACCTGCTACCTTCACACCGAGGTGCAGATCCGGGCGGCCACTCAGTATTCAACGACCTGATTCTTCCAGATGACCCCATGGACGGCTCACGGTCATTGCGGAAGCGCAAAGCCTCTCATGAAGAGGAGGCACCTGTAGTGAGACAGACGCGCAAGAAGCGTCGCCCCTCAGAAGCATCAAAAACAGATGCCGAGGCGGACGGTTCTGTCACCGCATCGTCACCACGTGCGCACAGAGACCACGAAGGCGCATCCGTAAACGGCCACGAGAGTGACGGGGGACACATGTCTGTCTCTGAGCACGGCTCTTCACGCCTGCGCTCCTCACGGGCCCGCCGCACCGGGTCCACGAGAGAGAGAAAAGACAAGCGGCCGTTTGTCTGGCTGGAGGAATCTCAAGGACTCAGTCTTATCGTTGTCTTCCACTTGAACAACGAGAAGGTGCAGAAGATTGTGACTTCGAAACCGAAGAAGAAGGAGCCACGGCGGGAGCGTGACCGTGATCGTGAAAGAGACCGCGGCCGCGACCGCTCGCGCAAAACACAACAGGCGAGGCCAGAGTCACCGGAAATCTCACACTATCCTGCGATCCAGCCCAGCTACCCGGCAGCATTCCACGGCTTTGTGGACAAAGAGATGGACGAGAGCAAGACCAAGCCGTACGGAGGCATTCTCTCCGAAGTCGATGCCGACACGTCGAAGACATACCCCACCACGGCCGACAGGAAGCGGTTCGAGGATGCGCGCATAAAGGCAGAGGATGACTGGAAGAAGAAACAGGAGGCCCTCTACGGTTCACAAGAGCCCACACGATCGTCCAAGCAAGCAGGCCCCCCGAGCAAGATCAAATGTATCAATTTCGGGGGCTGGGAGATCGACACCTGGCATGCAGCACCTTACCCTGAGGAATACAGCAAGAACAAAGTACTCTACATATGCGAGTTCTGTCTAAAATACATGAACTCGGACTATGTGGCGTGGCGTCATAAGGCAAGTGCGACCCGGTCATGACCACCTCCACACTCAGTGCTAACCCCCTCAGCTCAAATGCCCAGCAAAACACCCCCCCGGCGACGAGATCTATCGCGACGGCAAGTACTCCTTCTTCGAGGTCGATGGCCGCAAGAACCCCGTGTATTGCCAGAATCTCTGTCTTCTTGCCAAATTGTTCTTGGGTTCAAAGACGCTGTACTACGATGTGGAACCGTTTCTGTTCTACGTTATGACCGAGAACGACAGTTACGGCTGCCACTTCGTCGGCTACTTTTCAAAGGAAAAGCGCCCCAGCTCTCTCAACAATGTGTCCTGCATTCTAGTCCTTCCCATCCACATGCGCAAGGGCTATGGGCAGTATTTGATTGAGTTCTCCTATCTGCTCACCCGCGTCGAGCGGAAGACTGGGAGTCCTGAGAAACCTCTCAGTGACATGGGCTTAGTCAGTTATCGCAAATACTGGCGTCTGGTACTCTGCGACGAACTCCTCAATCAGAAGGGGTCAATCAGCATTACAGCCATATCCGAACGCACTGGCATGACTCCCGACGACATTGTCTCCGCACTCGAAGGTCTCCGTGCTCTCGTCCGTGACCCGGTCACAAAGACATATGCACTGCGACTGGATCGCAAATATTTCAAAGAATACATTGAGAAATGCAATGTGAACAATAACCCGAAGATCAAGCCTGAATGCTTAGTATGGACGCCCTACGTCATGGGCCGAATGGGCCAGTACGAGGAAGGACCAGCCTTGCACACGGTACAACCACGAGAAGAGGTGGACGAGAACAAACCTGCACCAGAAGAAGGGGTACAGTTGGAAGAAGCCGCCATGCAAAATGGGACTACCAAGAACGCTTCCATCCCTGGTGATGAGGCTGGACCAGCAACTCCCGCTCTACCCGCAGACGAATCAACAAATGGTGGCTCGCCTGCACCAGGCACTCCACTAGCGAATGGCTCCACATCAGGCATGCCTACTTCCAATCCCTCCAGCGTCACATTATCCATCCCACCGACTCGCTTCGAAGTCTTCCCTCACATCCCAGGCATGCCAGCAACGAAGCGCCGACCTGGCAGGCCCTTCGGATCTCGTCGTCGAACAAGCACTCCTCAACGGAACCGCAATATGACCCTCTCAATCAACACAGCCGCAATGTCCAAGATGCAACTCTCGCCCAGCAAGAACGGGACCGGGAAAGCGTCGCCTGCGGCTTCCAATGGCGCACTTACACCCAGTGGGTCTATGAGCGTCAGGCGAACGCGCAGCAAGCTAGGCGAAACGGTTGTCAATGGCGTTGATATTGATACTATGGAAGGAGGCGAAATTAAGACGGTCAACGGGAGGCGGACGAGGAGTTCAACGGGCAGTCCGAATGACGCCAAGCTTGGGAAAGGCAAAGGGAGACTTGTTGAAATTGAGGACGAGGACGAGGACGAGGAAGAAGAAGAGGAGGAGGAGGAAGACGAGGAGGAAGAAGAGGAAGATTTGGGCGACGAGCAGGATGCTGAGGGCGAGGATGACGACGATATGGATGTTGATGCTGAGGGTGAAGATGATGACGATATCATCATGGGGAATGTGTGAGGGGCACGGAATTGTTGAATTATTCAAGTTGAAAGCAAGCGGCTTAGGAATAAATGTTTTCTGAAGTATCCAGTGGACATGGCGAGACAAGTTTGAACGAGGAGTACCCAATACCTTATGCATATTAGCTTTGGTCAGTGGGGTACAGGCGTGTCTGTAGTTCTACCTATGCGGTCTGGTTTTTGCATATCGAGATACCTCTGGTTGGAGTTTGAATTCAGTGTTCTATTATCTATGAGTGGGTTTTCCCATGACGTCCACGTCTTATCTAAACCCCCGGTCCCTCCACTCCACTCCACTCCCTTCACCCCATCCCTTCCCCGAACAACAAAAACAAAGGTCGGAAACGGGAGAGAAACGCGCGAAAGCCCGAGCCCACAGCTAGCCAGCCAGCCAGCCGCTGTTCCTCCCGACCCACATCTCCGCCGCTCCGCTGCATATGCGTATGTAACATGGTACACGAAAGCACAACGCATGCAATGAAACACATCAGCTGCGGGTTTGAGAGAATTGGGAATTCTGTAGCGAAGTGGTGGGTTTGTGGGACTTGGTTATTTATGGGATGTGGGTAGTGTCGTGGAGATGTTGTGTAGCATTTACGGAGAGGGGGAAATGGGGGTGCGTCATTGTTAGTGAGCAAGTATCTATGTATGTATGTACATACATATACATATTCCTTTTCAACAATACTATTGACTACCTACTTAAACACATTCCCTCTTATCTCAACATCAAAGATACCCTTGTTTTCCAATTCGTACGCTTTTTCGAGAGGTTACTCGAAATCAAACCTCATCCCATCCCAATGCTCCCTAACCTGCCCTAACCCCTCGTACCTCCAATTCCCGACAAACGCCTCCGTCTTCCCCTCTCCCCCGTTGCTTGTCGCATAAACGCCCACTAACCCCCCGGTAAATCCCCAACTGATAATCTCACCCGCAACATACGCGAAGATCTTCATCGGCTCTTTTCCCCCAGCAGGCTTTGCGCCAAAGGAGTAATGCGTGGTGTTTACGGTGCGGAGTTGGAGGGTGAGGGGGATGTTGTGCCAGGCTGGGGGGATGGGGATGGTGAGGGAGGGGGGTACGGGGATGTAGGATATGGCGTGGAAGGTGAAGTGGGGTGTTAGTGTGGTGGTGGAGTTGGGGGAGGGGAGGAGGGTGATGCCGAAGCGGGCGTGGTGGTTCTGGATAGACGTTTTAGCCAGAGTAGAGAATGGAAAGAGGGAGAGATGGATATTGTGAACATACCTGTGTCAAGAACAATGTGATTCCGGCTTCTTCGAAAGCAGCTGTGGGCTTGTAGTCCATATCCACACTATAACTGAATAAAGTATCAACCTGTCTCCTTGCGACGAACGTTTGGCCTCCGGGGCCTGGCGAGTTTCCGTCTGTGCCTGTAAGATTGAGCCTTGAAGGCGTGAGACGGAGCGTGTTAGGATGTCCTTCTGGCGAAATAGCATAGTTTTCGGGAACAGGTGCACGCCAGTAGATGAACTGAGGTGGCATCTTAGACCCCGGCTTGAATTGAAGATTATTATCGCCTTCGGTCACGAAAGGGCTGCCTGAGTGTCAGCGTTCACTCGATACCCAATTTGAGGAGAGTTGGAATGGTATGGTGTGCTTACCCATCTCCAGGAAGGTTTTGTCTGAGACGAGGTAATTGCCATCCTCTCATTGAACCCCGGACGGGATTTTGGAAAATGGGCCATGCGTCTTTCTCCCAGGTTACGTTCGTTAGCACGGTTTCGCGACCCATGGGATATGTGATGTATTCGGGGCCGGAGCGGATTGATAATGCCACTCCCCACCTATGGTCTTGTTAGTTAGATATATCGTGAAGAATTCAAGACATATACCAATTTCCACGTTGGTCTTTAAACAAGTCGGCGTGGCCAACGGCTTGGACTACAGAAAATGGGTCAGACTAGTTAGAGCATTTATCATGTTACAATGAGTGCTTACAGTACTCGGTCGTGTTGGCGTTGCTAAGAATGGGGTTTGCTGGATTGGGTACATATGGTCCGTAGAGCTCTTTCGAGCGCGCGATGGTCTGCATATGTCCCAAGCCCGTACCACCTGTGAATCGTTAGTTAGTTGTAATCTCTCACCAAAGTTTGATGATATTTAGGGGCTATAGCCCGGAAGCGCCAAACCCACCTTCAGCAATCATCAGGTAATGCATTCCATCTTTCTTGTAGATGTGTGGACCTTCAGGCGCCTACATCGAACTTAGCACAGAGTCTCAGTCAAGCACATTGTTGAACAACTTACCAAGCCACCAGTGCCATTCCACAGGTTGACCCACTCGCTTTTACGTTTCCCAGTCTTCAGGTCGACTTTTGCGAGATGGATACCCACCCTAATAACTTCAGCTACAGTTTACAGACCAAGAACTTGGAGTAGAGGAAGAAAGAGTAACATACTCAACCCGATAAGCATGACTTCCTACGATGTATTCGTTCCCCTCTTCATCCCACCACGGGCTAGTGTCATATCCTTGAAAGTCAAAATGCACCGCATCGGACCAGGAAGATTCATTCCACAAGTCTTTCGTTGTGAAGATGATCTAGACCGCATTAGTTACGAACACCATACCGAACCCTCCGTTCATTTGTGAGTGAATGCCGTGCTCACATTATCCCACCGTGAAGGATCTTCAGGGGCACGCTTGTCATGGACCATAGTAGTCACGAGGTAAAAAGTGCCATTATGATATCGCAAGGTCGGCGCCCATATGCCGCTCGTGGAGCCGACAGATATTGCCAGTTCGGGAAGCTGGGTTGGGCGGTTGAGAACATTGCCTATAGTTTGTATGTTAGGTACGATATATGGATGGTTCAGGGGTAAGACGGATGATAGGAAGGGATATGTCAGGGAGGCTGGGGATATCGATTTTCGAGCTATACTTCGGGATTGAAGATGATACTGAGACTTGTTGTGATGAGAGAATAATGGACGGAAAGGGATAGGCGGCGTTGTCAACCAAACTTGGGGAGTATTGGAAAGACGTGGGAATAAAGTTTGGCTACAAGGTACTTTGCAGACACTGTCCCAGGATATTGAACATGAACACCCAGTGTCGGCACATGCCAACGGATCAAAAAATCAAGAGACGGTTGACAACTCACCCACAAGTCTCCAATTGATCAAGTCCTGACTCGCATGTATGGGGATGCCCGGAAAGATATTGAAGCTCGAACTTGCACAGTAGAATGTATTATCATGTTCTGGAACGAAAACACAACTCGGATCCGGATGAGGGCCCGGTAAGATCGGGTTGTAGAAACTATTCAAGAACTGTGCAGCTCCAAGACCAGGAAACGCCAGTATCGGCACAGCCAGGCTTCTGAACGCTGACAGAAGCATGATTGCCGGAAGGATGTGGGATGGGTGGGATGGAGGTGTGGATCAGATGAACGAACGTATGGTTACCGTTGCCTAACGGTGAGTCTCGACGCTTATAGATTGACCTGATCCTTTGATCCCTTTCGCCAATAATGACGAAGAGGTCTGTGGGATCCCTTCACAGTTCCTGTCGTTTCTGGAATTGAACCCTTTGGAGATCATCCGGGTAAAAGCTTCGGCTCTGCATTGCAACATACGGCTAGATGAAGGACACATATCGGAGATTCGCGATTGAGTGTGGGGTACATGGATTGCTTCCAACCGGAACGTGGCGAGCAATTGCACCGGGTAAAAGATCGGCGTGGTGATGTTTGCGAGCCCTAGAGGAATGGAAGCGTGGTGTTAGGGGAGTGGAAACGGCAGAAGACAAAACCGAGGACTGGGGAGATCACGTGAACGCCACATTCGGGTCTATATCGCAGGTATACTACTCAACGCTAGGTAGAGATTGACATAGTAGCATTGAAGAGAATGCTGTGATATAGACACTTGCAAGGCGACGTAAACCGGACGAACGGAGATCTTCTGCCACTTTCTTAGAATCTGTCCAATATCTGCAGACTGAGTATTTACAGGGAAACCAAAGAGAGACTCTCTAAGCAAAAGCGTAGTAGTGGCCCACGAGTATCAAGACATCATAGCTCACCTAGGCAGTAAGGAGAGTCTCGGAAGTTCCTCAAGTTCACGACTAGGAAAATCACTAGTCTGCAAGAGGAAAAGCTTACCAGACCATGCAACCTTATCGATAAGGACCCATAGTCGTACTACGTCAATCGTCTCTGTCAACAACTTCATTCTAACAATAGAGGGCTATCATGTCAAGCCCTCCCTCGCAGCTGCGATTCTAACCTAGGCCACGTAAAGATACCAGACGTGAGAAAGACCATTCAATCCCATCTCCACGCCTGCTTTGTCCCACCTCGCCCTCCCCTCCCAATCCCCCACTACACCAAATCCAAATCCCAACACTCCCCCATAACTCCACCTCCTAAACCATGCTCTCCCTCCCCACCCTCCTAGTCCTCCTGTCCCTCCTCCCCCTCCTCATCCTCCTAAAATCCCACCTCACCAATCCCCTCCGCAAGCTCCCCGCCGCGCACCCCCTCGCCCGCTTCACTTCTCTCTGGATTCTCTACATCCGATATATCGGCTACGAAAACAGGACGCTTAAAGCCGCACACGAAAAGTATGGGCCGATTGTGTGTTTAGGTCCGAAGGAGGTTAGTGTGAATTGCGTCAAAGGGGGGATTAGGGAGGTGTATGCAGGGGGGTTTGAGAAGGGGGATCCGACGGGAGGACAGAATGGGGGAGGGGGGTATAATTGGTATGGGTTTTTTAAGAACTATTCAGGGTGAGTTGTGTATATTTCCATCGCCCTATGATAAGGATGAAGATACGCCAGGATGAGAATAATTGGAGTAAAAAAACAAGTGGTATGGTTGAAAAAGGGTGAATGAAACAGGAGCTGACATCTAGAGTCCTACAGAGTCGACAACATGTTCTCCACCAGCGCCAACAAACCCCACTCCATCCGCAAGCGCATGTTCAGCCACATCTACAGCAAATCGTCTATCAACAGCTCCCCCTCTCTCGCCGCTCAAACCTCCATCATCCTCTACAACCGCCTCCTGCCCTTACTTTCCGCCCATATCACGCACCCCCAAGACTCCTCTCCCGGCATCCTAAACATCTACCCCCTCCTCAGCGCCTCCACCATGGACTTTGTAACCGGCTACATCTTCGGCCTAGCGTCCAGTTCCGACTTCCTCTCCAACCCAAAGCAATTAGCCTGGTTTCTCGACCTGTATAACTCGCGCCGCTCTTTTAACTTCTGGCCGCAGGAACTTCCCGCATTTACCGCAGCTGTGCAGAAATACATGGGGTACAGACTCTCACCGCTCTGGGTCGACGAAGCCAATTCCCACATCGAGAAATGGACAAAGGATATGTGTGAGGGCGCTCGCAGGACACAAAGTCTTGAAAACGAAGGAGGCAAAGTGGAAGACAAGCCCATAGTCTACTCGCACATAATCTCCGGACTGGCCAAAGAAGCCAAGAAAGCCGGTATAACAGAGACTACCGATTTCAGCGACGAAGTGGCATCCGAAGTCTTGGATCATCTAGCCGCTGGCTTTGACACCTCGGGCATAACGCTCGTTTATGTAATCCATGAACTGTCCACTCATCCAGAGATCCAGCGCAGACTTCAGACAGAACTGACAACGTTGTCACCACCACTTTTACCATCCTCTGCACCTGCGATTCCAGATGCTAAGGCCGTGGATACACTCCCACTGCTTCACGCTGTAATATGGGAGACGTTGCGTCTGCATTCTGCCATTCCTGGTGCCCAGCCACGCTTCACGCCCGTATCTGGATGTCAGCTTGGGCCCGAGGAGAAGAGCTACTACATCCCAGGGGGGGTCAGGGTGAGTGCGAGCGCGGGCTTGTTACATCAGAATGAAAATGTGTATGAGAGAGCGGGAGAGTGGAGGCCAGATCGATGGCTAGAACAGGTTGATGAGGAGAAGAGGAAGGATATGGAGTCACGGTGGTTTTGGGCTTTTGGGAGGTTAGTAGCTCATTCTGAATCTGGCTGTAGAGTTGGAAATACTGACAGAGAATTGGTAGTGGGGGAAGGATGTGTGTAGGGAGCCACCTAGCAGTCTACCGTAAGTGCACTTTTCTTTCAATCGCTGAAGATTGGTAAGGGAAATTCGGCATTTGCCAAAGGCATAAAATTGCCAGTGAAGCAGTGGTAGAGTGACGACCTGTCTACGACGGAGTGAGCAAGAGCGCTCATTTACCGCATCCTTTTCCCGGACATGTCAGTCAGCGACTGCTCGCTAATATCTCCCTCAGAGATGAAGTACATAGTCGCAACACTGTACTCAAACTACACCACCACCATCATCTCCGACACCAACATCTCTCAAATCGACGCCTACACGGCCCCTCCCAAAAGCGAAAAACTCCTCATCAAGCTGCATCCCCAGGCCCACGTCAAAGCCGGATAAACTATCTCTGCATCATGTACCTAGCCTAGCAGCCACTCGCTGCTGCTCGGCACGTGAACGCGGCCAGTCACCAAAGAAGCTTTTGAGTGATCCAGGGTGCGGGAGGAGAGGGGAAACCGCCTCGACCGATCAGAGCAAGGCGACGACGGTCCGGTGTCGGATGGTGTGTGCTTAGTATCACGAGCGTGCCTATGCGGTTGTGAACCATGGGTCGGAAGAGGGTTAGGCGCATGACGTGGGGAGCGTTGGCGTTGGTGGAGCGGCTTTGCACAAGCAAGAAATGCTGAATGCCATCCTGTTTTGATTGGCCGTGGCCACAAAATTGAGGACACCGTGAGATGAGAGGCTAGTGAGGGTGTTCATTAGCTTGTACAGGAGGTAACAAAGAAATATGTCTTTGCTGCTTTTGACTTATTGCCCTCTGGAGACTTCTGGGATGTGGCTTGCTGGGGATAGACGACGGCTACTGATCATGGTAGAGCGAGCATGCCTCAAGTCGACTTACCCAGGCATCAAGAGCGTGCATGCAAGCAGAGTATTGAATGCGTGCTTCTTGCTCCACTCACCACACAGCGTCACGCATGCGCATAACGAGGGCTCTTGGCCCACCTAACCCCGTCCGCCGCATGCTGCACTGCAGAAATCCAACAGCCCTCTCCATGCCGTGGCCTCCGTTTCTGGTTCTTGGTGCATCGCCGCGTGGAAACATGCCGCACGCAAGCAACGCTCTGCCCCGGAGTGAACTCGTTCTGTGAGTCTCGGGTATCTATGGCGGGTGTGGAGGCTGGAGCGTGGTTGCACATATTGTGGGGGTGGTGTCCGTGACAGCCAAACGTGTGGCTTCTCCTGGCGTCAAGCCTGCAGGAGGCGAGACCTCTTCCACTTTGTCTTCATCAATATGTGCGAATGGGAGAGGCAGAATGTAAGCAGGAGACGACGTCTTACCCTCAGCGGACCGGCTGAAGGACGCCCTCGGGGAGCGAGATGTTATCGGGAGTTGAGGCAACGAACTTGAGGGGCCAGGCAAAGAGGCATCGCTCGGACTGTCTCATAATTGGCTGTAGATTTGGAGTGAGGATATTAACGTGATGGGGCCACTGTTGACATGATAGCCGCTCCAGTCACCGCGAAGAGTAGACTTCAGTGGCTTCACACGTGGAATAACATGCAGCATGGGAGGCCTAGAAGACGTGCTGGTATCCGAACGGTGATGCCAACATGCGGTCTTGTTCATTTCATTGTTATCATGTTGGCCGCCAACGATGCTGCCGTCGCGAGAAACGCTGGCTGATCAGTGAAGATTAGACGGTATGCGGTAAGCCGCACGCACAGAGTCTTCGGTCGGCCTGAGGTGCAGTATCTGGAACACCCTTGAGTGTTATCACAGCAGTCTCTTCTAGTACATCTTCGTAGTTGAGCTATACCGGCCGGGGGACGATGCAAGCAACGCCATCGACTGCAATGTCGCAAAAGTCTCCGACCAGCAGGCGCTCAGGGCGCTTCCTTCGGATGGCGTCACGGTGGTGTAAGGTTCTTAGACGACAGAATGCTGTTCTAGAAAGTGGGAGAGGCACGTTCTGAAGATGATGCCGAACACGCTCAGAGTGCAGCATATCCAGACGATACAGCCGCATATTGCGGACCCAACCCGCAGAACCAACCGCACATAAATTGATTGCTCACCAGATTGAGCGCCATATTTCGCTCACCAGCCAAGCTCGCTGTCTGTGGCCGGGCGATGTGCCGTCCTGCAACGCACTGTGGCGTCTGTCGAGGGGAGCCCAAGAAGGAAGGCGCGGCCCTGTTGTTATGACCCTGTTGTTGTGGCTTCCTCTTGCGGACGCCCGACACACACAGGGACTACTCTTTCAGGGCGCAGGCTGGGCGGCCCTCCAAAGAAACAGAGACAAGAAGACGCCCCGTCCCTCTGGGAGACGGGGTTTCTGATACAGACCGATGCGGAATGGCTCGCACTGGGCCAGCGGAAGGGTGCAGAGCCTGGGAGTGACGAGCAGCGAGTGGAGGCCGTTTGCTCGCCTAGGCCTGTCCGTGTTGTCGGTGTTGTCGCTGCCCGTGACCGCAATATACCATGTCTCAGAGGTACCTAATGGGTGGGGAGAGGCAGTCGACGGCGTCTGAAAGCTTCATTAAGCCATATGAAAGCAGCGTTGGAGCGTCAGCCGCGCCGTGCGGACGGCCAACATGTGACACATGCAGTCATATCTGCAGGTACAGCGACGGGGACGACGAAGTGTCGTTGTTGATGGAGTATGAGAGCATGGACTCTGGGACCGTCTGAGCGTTCATCGGCCACAGGAGCCCCATTCCGAGCAGCCATTGTGCCGCAGAGGACGTCGTCGCAGGCAGATTGCCGCGCCGCAACAAGAAGCGACGACATCCTGGATGGCGATTGATACCCGGCGTGAGTGGCTTGCTATGGCCAGGGCCGGATATATTGAAGCTGTCAGAGCAGAGGTGGCCGGGGTCGCAGCCGTCTGGCGAGCTCACGGCATCCATCTGGCGGCGCTCCAGCGGGAAGCCCATGCTGTCCCTCGATATGTGTATCATGGCTAAACGGCGAGCGAATGGCCATAGCCATGCTAGTGTAACATCGTAGAATTCTTCACAGGATGCGAGGTCCTTCGGCCCTCGGCGCCCTGGCCAGCCTGCCCCCGGCATCACGACAGGGGCCAGGCAAATCTTCCCAGCCACCTCGAGATTCAACGGCGATCTCTCCCCACTCTCTCGCACCCCACGACATCATCCACCACCGCTCTCCGTTTTCGGCACTGCATTCTGCCGTGGCACCCCTCGCACCAGTCACGCTTCTGCCTGTCCTGCTGCTCCAGTGCTGCTCAAACTCCATGCGGCCTTCCACTATGCTCTTGCCCAGCTGCAGCCTGCTGCTGAACATGTTTCTCTATAATTCAGGGTTGGGATAGCACGCGTACCGGGGCGTTCCCCATCACCTTCTGAAGCGGCCCATGCTGTGCAACCTGAGTATGCACTGGTGATGCAGCCAACGGCTTTAGCTTCCAGTGTCCTGTCAGTTTTCGATACATCGAGTCTCGAGGTACCCCCAAGAGCGCAGCTGGGCGCCGCTGAAAGGCCTGCGTGCCAGCCGCCATGTGTGCAGACGTGTCCCGTACCACAGTGGCCGGCAACGGGGGCTCGGAATGAGTGAGGTGGGAATGCTTGAGCTGCTCCAATGTTTTGTGCCTCGAGGCTACGGATCAGAGGAACCTGTAACAAAGGCAGGTGGAGGGGACGTTCCCACGATATTGGGCGCCAACGGGTCGTTATATACGGCCTCTCAAGTAAAGTAGTTACAATGGCTAAATTCCGAACGTTGTTTGGGTGTTTGCGAGCCTGTAGCAGAAGCCTCCTGCAGCGGTTGCATGGGACCCGGTTCCCCCGTTCAAGGCCCTGGGCGGTGCGCATACCACCCCCTCGAACCTGGGATTGCCGTTCACTCGACGCACGACTGAAGGGCCTCTGGTCACCCATGCTGCTGCTGCCGCCGCCGATTCCGCCTGTGCAGCAAACGACTTTGCAACCAGGCTACATGGATCCCCTCGCTGTGGTAGAATGTGACAGGCGGTCTATTGTTCCGTTCTACTTCAAAACAGGCCTTGGCTGGTGAAGTCCTTCTCCGTCAGCACAACAGCCTGCTTCTATAGAAGCTTCTTCGACGCCCTGGATCCGGGATCTGACAGCGCTTCGGCCCCTTCTCACACGATCCGCCGTGCATCGCGGTCGACCCCCGAAACTTTGTCAGCAGCGTGGACAGGCTCCTTACTTGGTCGCGTTCCCGGCACTGCAAACGCATACCAGTCTGTCGTTTCCTTCTACATCCCGGCGTGACACGACGAAATACGTCTGCCAGACATTGGAAGAAGGTTGAGACAAACTGCCACCAGACGTCGGACAGAAAGAGAACGGAACGGACAGAAATTGCAGGAAGGTCTAGACGGCGACGCTTGAGAGTACCGGACATTTCCAGAAAGGGAATTGAAGAGCACGGTGGATGCTATTAGCTGGACTAGGGGAACTTCTTCTGCAGACAACGGCGCCGGTCGTTCACCTAGGACAGAGTTTCCGGTAGCGAGGAGGCCTAGTGGATTATCAGGCAGCGTGAGAGCGTGGAGCTAGGTCAGCGCCCGTTGAAGTGCTGCAAAGAGGAGAGAGCGACGAATTGGCAGAGGGGTGGGCAGTAGCGACGTGAGGCCATAGGACGACTGCCATAGGACGACTGTGACGAGCCCCGAGGCCTGTAGTGCTGCTGCATCGAGCCCTTCCAGAAGGCCCAACTGCCGTATTGTTCCGACGACGTGGGAATCGGGCTACTGTCGCCGCTGCAGACGACTGCTTATTACCCCTCGACCCCCTCCATCGCGCTCTGTGATACCTGGATTCTTTGATCTTCTAGCTGTACGCCTGGGGCTGCACCCGAGTTGAGCGTCTTGCCTTCCGGCTGGCTAGCCCAGGCAGCACGCCGCCTTCTGTGGAGCAACCCGGAACGGCCCTCTTTGTCCGTCATCCCTAGAGCCTCCCACGGTTCGATTTGCCCCTGGACCCGGACGGACACTGGATCTCGAGGACTACCCACCCCCAGCGTGACATGCCCCAGAGCAAGCGCGGAGAGCGGACGTGACCCTGAGCGGATTGGGGAGACGTTGAGATCTGACCCCAGCAGAAACAAGACCCTTCGGCACGCAACAGGCAGGACTGTGTTGGCACGGATTGCGCCATCTCCCACTGTTTGCCGTAGGGCTGGACAGGAAGAGGAAAGGCCTCCGACGGCGGGCCCACCCGTTCGCAGCCGTAATTCAGATATCGGCGTAGCGCTCATACCGGACGGAGACTCGAAGACTCGAAGGCTGTTCTGCTCCGCTCTGCTCTGAGCGAGAACACAACCAAACACCACCGGAAGCGTTCAAGCCCGGGCGGAGACGCTGCAGTCACCGCAATCGGCGTCGACGCACACATCGCAGCGCCCATGGGCGGCACACTCGCGCCTGCTCCCGCCCCCGACCTCGCACCTTCTGCGCATCCACGCGGCAGTCACAGCTGTAGCCGTTGCAGCAGCCGCACCTGACACGGCCTGAGCGGCGCCTGCCTCCCCCAGAGCCGCAGCTTCCTCCCCGCGCGCGCCTCCTGCCCGTGACGGACCGCCGATTGTGCCTTCCTGGGCACCCACGCTCGCTACCGCACTTGGACAGTGAATGCTACCAGCCCACCACTCGACATTTGTTGCCCAATCGCACTCAACCGTTGTCAAGCTAAATGGTGCCAGCTGGTCGCTTTTGTCTCGAGCCCCTCCCTCAACGCCCGAAGTCGTTGGTCCTCAACTCTCTCTTCTCTCCCAGCTCGCCGTCTGGCCACCTCTCTTATAACGCTGATTTCAAACGGGCTTGGTTTGCTTTCACAAGCTGATCGGCCGCTGCTTCTCTCCCAAACGCGCCCCCGCTCCCATCCGCTCTGACACCGGCTCCCTTGCACACGCCGGCCCGGGCATCCCACTTGTTCCTTACCACGGGCAAACTGCCAGAGCGCCAGCTGCCCTCAAACGCTGAACATTGTTACACCAAGAACCGTGGGCGTCCGCACCTGTTCAACCGACCAACATCATGTACGGCTACGCACATCCTGCCCAGGGCCTCTACCAAGCCCCGGTCGTCCCCACATCGGCAGTGCCGTCCGCGCCTGCGGTGCTGCGAAGGTACGAGAGGAATCCAGCTGCAGTGCCTCGAGCAGTATCAGCACCCGTCAAGACAGCAACTAACCATACGCCGCTCAGGGAGGACATTGATCTAGAGATCCGCCAACAGCCCAAGGAGTGCCTTGTCACCACCGATGGAAAGGAGAAGGGTGAGCCGTCCTCTCGGAGCCAGCAGTGACACCAACTGACACCTGCCAGCCCGCAAACCAGTCGACCCACCGCCGATTGTTCAGTTGACTGTCAAGCAGCACATCGATCCCGCGCAGTGAGTTCGCCGCTGGCCGTGTTGCGGACCCAGCTAACATTGTGAAGGCATTTCCTCCAAAGCCCGTACCTGTTCATGTGCGTGAGTCTGCACAAGGCCGACAAAGACGAGCCCTGGGATGGCCTACATGCGAGCAGGGCCTTGGTCGGTGCCCTTACGTCTTCTCTGCATAGACTGAAAGATGTTGACAACAAGGGTGAGGGGACGACTGGCCTACTATCCTGACCTCCCGTAGTATTGTCTAACAGCCTGCTAGATGGTGCCTTCTTTGTCTTTGGGGACATATCCGTTCGCGTGCAAGGAATATTTCGCCTGCGCTTCAGTCTGTTCGATCTGCGGAAGTATGTAGATAGGTCCTCAAACGCTCAAACGAGGTCTACCCACTGACGGACTACAGAGAAGCCCAGAGCGCCGAATTTCTGGGATCCATCACATCTGAGCCTTTCCGAGGTAGTAGTCTTTCACTCACCAAGCTTCAACCCGACTAACTGCTTCGATTAGTTCTGCTCGCCAAGGACTTCAAGGGCATGGAGGAGTCGACATATCTTTCGCGGGCCTTCTCTGATCAGGGTGTCCGGTTGCGTCTGCGTAAGGAGCCCAGAGCAATGATGTAAGTACAGAATGTTTCCCCCTTCGCCAGCCTTCTGACTTCAAGCAGGGGCACGAAGCGATCCTACCCGTTCCCCGTCGACACTTCTGCCAACACTCCCCTCCGCCCGAACATGAGCGACTACGGGTACGACGATCAAGCTTCCCCTGTCAAACGACTCCGAACCGATAGCGGTGACAGGAAAGAGCAGTACCACGACCAATCAGTCGTGACCAGCGCCGCTTACCCAACCGTCTACACGTCGTCTTACACCCCTCAGCTCCGACAGCCAAGCGTGAGTGGCATGCAAAGCATGGCCCACTATCCCACGTACGCTGCCAGCAGCTCGTCACCATATGCTAGCCAACATCGGAGTAGCATTGGAAGCACCAACAATTTCTTCAACCCCGAGTCTATGCTTCCGAGTTCTACCCCTGGCGCAATGGGAGGCCACATGGCCCATCAACAACGCTTCCCCGACTTAAACCAGCATTACTCCCAGATGTTCTCGTACCCATCACAGGACACTACTGGCTTATCGATGTACCGTCCTTCCACTAGCTACCCGCTAGGTGATGACCATCGCCCGGCAACTGCGCAAGGAATGACTCACCAGCATTCACAAGCACAGGACTCTTCAATTCGGACCAATGAGTCTATGCAGACAACAAGAGGTGCGTCTCATAGTAGCCACTCCCCAGAGCTAACCCGTGCCGCGGGCTACTCGGAGCGAATGAATCTGGGGTCTTCATCACTGCTTCCGGCCCCGCATCGTTCCTCAGGTTCAAGTCGCTACGAGGACACATCGCAGCAAATTGCAGCCGATATATACTCTCCTTCAAGGAATGCCCACCCGGTCCTCTCCATTGAGTCGAGTTTGACTAGTCATGCAGATACTGGAGCGGTGGATCCTGCACTCCACTACGATCCGGACTTGGGTCAATCAACTGAAGGTCAGAATGTTGATCATCAGTAATTGACAGATCTATTAGGGCCGGGCTGTTCTGTCCCTAAAGATCCCGCCTGTTTCGCCGTCGCTTGTTTCGCAGGTCTATACTCTCCTCCAGGGAGTCCTCCAAACTCCCCTCCACTCCACTTGCTGCCTTGGAACAGGGGGCGGGAGTTATAAGAGAGAAGAATTCAGTCTGCCAATCGGCTGGTTAAGCGTATAGCTTCGTATGGAACACATGTCTCGGAACCCTCACCAAATGTTTAGTAACGATTGAAAGCGACGGCGCCAAGGAGTATATTGCCCACTCTACTGGGTGGCAGGTGTTATTTTGTCTTATTTTTTCCTTCTCAAATGTATTCATTCATGGGTTTATATGAATGCTTCGTACTCTTTTCATACGTCGGTTATGGGTGTTTTTTCAGCTCGTCGCTCGCATGGGTGGGTGGATTATCGGCGCTCTGGGCTGGGAGCATGAGCCATGGAGCATTGTTGGGGGGATGGGAAAACTATTATCGATTGGGTAGATAGGGATACTTTGCGGGTGGGGGACTTAGTGCTTTGTTGTATGTTATTGTTTCTAAACGGGGTATCCGTGGTAATAAAAAGTTTAATCACGGGTTTTGGTGTGGGGTGGTTCACATTCCCGAATCTGGATACTTCCCCCTTTTGGGACATTCCATTTTTGGGAGATGCGAGAGAATGCGTTTTGAAGGGATGAGTTTGAATGCTTGTGCAAACATCTCATGTACACTAAATTTTGACTACACGACATGAGACAAGTGCTCTGTTTAGAGTTTCGCCGGCGCCCTTGTGGGTTCGGGCAGATGGTTCGGGCAGATTAGGGAAGGGAAGCGCGCGGGAACGTAACGAACGAACGGGCGACCTAAATCTTCCAAGATTTGTTTCGAGCGGGCCCCCACCGGGGTTTGGGGGTAATGACGTGCATGAGTGTAAGGTCATGTGATGTGGAATTACGAGTAGGGTAAGGGTAAGGCTGGCCGTTGGCCTCAGGGCTGGGTCCGGAGAATGTAATTTGATTTGTGGACAAGGGCGGAGGGAGGTCGGGCCGAGTACGAGGGTGGGATGGGGAAGCATGTGAGAGTGATGGGGATGGAATGGGATGGGGGGCTTTGAAAATTGTGTGATGGGTGGGAGGTTGTGAGGTTGTGTTGTCCTTTTGGGTTTCAGGGGTTGGATGAGGGTTGGATGGAAAAAGGGATTGATTGCCGGGTATTCTGGAACGATGGAAGAATCTATGGGCAGTTTTGGGATAGGGGGAATGAATAGGTGAAGAAGTAGCGTTTTGCGGGTCACGAGCGTGACGCGGGGACGTAGTGAACTCTGGTTATGTGCTTAGACAGCCTATGCGCTACTCTCCTGCCTGCCTTTAAGCAAGGGGTTTATCCTATTTTGTGAGCTTTCCATGGCATAAATCTTGGTAATAGTTCACTGGCTGCTCTAATTGTTTAGAGATAGAAGGGGAAGGAGGGCTGTAGAGTGCTTGCCCGGGGGGCTTTTGGATCGTCCTCTGTCTTGAAAGCTTGTGGTCGGATACTTTGATTCTAAGTTTGGTGAACTCACATAAGGCTTGCCACACCACACCTCTCATTCAACATTCCACAATTATGGTTATCTCGAATAAGGCACTATGAGCAAATAATTACTAGCTCGACCAATGTTATTGCATTTCCTTTTCTCTAGCGCCAACCATCAAGATTGAGTACAAAACTTTATGTACCTGCCTACTCATCTGTGCTTTCCCACTTGCTCATTCCTACCTCTTCCCATCTACTCAACACTGCTACCACACAAAGTACTTGAAAGGAAAGATGGGAGGTCGCCAGCTCTTGATCGGTCAGTGGGACTTTCGAAAACGCATTCAGCACAATTAACCATCATAGGCCTTGATTTTGGCACCACCTACACAGGGGTCGCTTTCTGCGAATCCTCGGCACTCACCAGAAATGATACAGTAGACATCATCCGAGATTGGCCCTCTGCACACAGTATGGTTGGTACAAAGGACAAGGTGCCGAGTGAGATTGCCTATTCCGCCAATGGGACAATACTATGGGGATCTCTTATTCCTCCACATATGCAGCGATATATTTGGACAAAATTGAGACTGAACCAACCCCAGGAGACCAACGGATCCAGCCCCCAGCACAATAATAAGGAGAAACAGCCAGTGGATATTATTGCCGATTTCCTATCCGAAGTCAGGAAGCACCTCATCAAAAACCTAGACGCACGGTTTGGTGAAAAGCTTTGGCGCACACTTCCTGTCACTCTTGTCGTCACCGTGCCGGCAGATTGGAGAGACGCAGCAAAGCATGCCACCTTGCAAGCCGTGAAACAGGCTGGATTTAATGAGACGGGTCTACCACAACTGAAACGTATCATCACCACCACAGAACCTGAAGCTGCGGCTTTATATACAATACACTCAATGAAAGGAGGTGTACAGGAAGAACAGCTCAAGGTCGGCGATGGCCTCATTCTCTGTGATATGGGCGGTGGGACCGTTGATCTCATCTCTTATCGAGTCACAGGCATCAAACCCACCATCGTAGAAGAGGCTACCGCTGGCGCCATGGCATTATGTGGGGGTAGTTTTGTCGACTGTGCCTTTATCGACTGGCTTGAGAGGAAGGTTGGTGTTGACGGTTTTCTCAAAATTGCTGGTTGCTCTTCGTCAGAATGTCGTCTAACAGCGTTATCTACCAAACTCGCTCAGATGGTGCAGGAGTTTTCACTCATGGCAAAATCCGGATTCTCTGGAACCGAAGAATACTACCTTCGTCTGCCGTTCCCATTGAGTGGAATTGACGATCCCATGCGAGGCATGTGCGATGGTAGCCTTTACCTTCGACCCAAGGACATTGAGGCGATGTTTGAATTTTCGCTCATTGAAACGAAGAGGCTTATCGCAGAGCAAATACAGCAAGCTCGGCAAAAAGGAAGGATAAATCTGAAAGTAGGCTTGCCGTCAAGATTTGATGCTGCTCGAAAAGCTAACCAGCAACAGTCTGTCTTCCTAGTCGGTGGATTTGCAGAATCTCCGTATCTACAGCGTCGACTGAAGGCCTTCTGTGCGTCTCACTCGCTCGCCACCGTCAAACCTCCCAACGCCTGGTCTTCTATTGTTCGTGGCTCCCTACTCAAAGCCCTAGCACTCCCAGTGCCCAACTCGACTGGCATTTCTACCCCTATTGCGAAACCCACCATTCAGTCAAGACGGTGCCGTCGCAGCTATGGCACATCCTGCACATTCAGATTCGTGGAGGGCAAACACCGGATAGTCGACCGTTATTACTGCGGGATCGAGAAGGAATTCCGCGCCAAACACCAAGTGAATTGGCTTCTGTATAAGGACCAAGTGTTGGATGTCACCCACGGCCAAGCTCACGCAAAGCTGGACTTCACCTGGAACTTTCCAAAAGGAGGCAGGAAAGAGATGATAATACCCCTATTGGCGAGTGATCAAATGGCTCCATCCATACGAAGTCTCTCCATGGTAAGCTGTCGCCATTTACCGATTCAGTTAATGTGCAAAAAGGATATAGCGCATTGCAGGGCTAACCCAGAATCCAGGATGTGCACAAGGTTGCTGATCTTGTGGTCGACATCAGCTTTGTCCCTCAATCTACATTTAAGAAGTGCGTGAGCACGTCTGGCGAAGTATTGGAGAAGCTGCAATATAGCATTGAGATAAAGGTACATGAGGTATTAGAGTTCTCTCTGCTAATAGATGGTGTACGTTATGGTACAGTGGTCGCAAAATATGCTTGAAGCAAGCGCGTTGGAGGATATAGATACAGAAGAGGAAGAAGAATATGCTCAACAGCAGGTTATTCACCCATACCACCATCGTGCGAGTGGTGGAAGATAGACTTCACACCCCCCCTGGCTTTATAGCTAGGTAATGATTCAAAGAAAAGTCTATATCTAGAATATTTTGGATATTGGAAGCTTTCTGAATCGCTACAGAACGTGTTTGTAGGACTTCAACAGAAAGCGCCTTCGAATAAAGAATAGAGGTTTAAAGTCTACAAGATTGGTGCGAAGGCTTGCTTTCTAGTTAGAGCCAGCTAGGTCTGCTGTTGGGAGCGATTATCGATGCGCAAGGGAATCTTCATCTCGCCACCTCAACCATCCATTGTTCAATTCACTCAACCAGATTTTTAAATATCTCTGGTGGCCCATGCCGTAAATAGTTGTGCCACAATGTGCTGCGTCTGTATTAGTAATTCCCACTTCCATTTCTTTGTTCCTACATCAAATTCTTTTGAAGCAGATCGTTTCATTTAGCGACATCGTCCACTATGGGCAGTCCAATAAGCCCAAGCAGAGGCACACCCCTCACCCACATGCCCATACCTCTGCAGCTCAAATTCTGCGCTGCTTCCCTTTGGGCCGTCCTCATGCGCCACGCACTCCTGCACACAACCGCACAGGCTCTCACCAATCCCAAGGCCACGGAGAACATCAATGGCTTCCTCCACATCCTCCACGCCTATGTAATTTTCACACGAAAAGGGTACTGGCGAATCTACTACCTCGCACTCAGCTTCGCCGCTCTCTATCTTGGGGCCCTTATTCCACCAATCCTGGGCCAAGTACCATACAGCTGGGAGCTCATGGTGCACTTCTGTCTCGCCTTTTCCCTGATCACGGAACTGGAATGGTGGATTCAACTACGGGGACAAGTGCTGCATCCTTTGTGCATCAGCTGTTCGACAAACAGTATACCATCACGGATGCCTCACCCGTCGCCCGCTGACATCACTGGAACACTAATTCACATTGGTCTCCGAGCCACTGAAAGAGGAATCTACTGCATGCTGGGATTGACCACAATACATGGTCTTCTTCACGGGGCGGAACACGTCGGAATTTATTTCCAATCTGCCTTCTTTGGATCGGATTGGCAGTTTTACCTCCTTCTGTTCTTATCATCTCGGGTACTGGAGAGGGGCGCAGTTTGGGCATACGACGTACTTCATCCGGTTGTGCTCTGGTTCCTTGATATATCATTCCCCTGGATCACATCTTTTGGGAAAACATTGCTGCTATTTCGACCGCGGAACGTTCGAAAAACAAAGGTGTATGTACTGGAAATAAAGTGGCTAATCGGCGTAGGCCACTTTTTGGAAGATTTATTTCTTAGCTGTTGATGTTGGTTTACTCTTAGATCCCATCTACCCAGTCATCTCAGTTTATCTTCATTCAAGTTCCAAGAGTTAAATATGCCCTTTTGTTGGTCACTTAGGAGGGCAGAGGTGGTGTAAAGGAAATAGTCCTATTGAGAGACTGCTCTGGACGCAGGTATTTTTGTGAAAGATCTGTTAGCAAGGGTGAATGTCTCTTCGATTGCATTCCTAGATTAGAGTTTGAACTTTGTAATGAAAGTATCGCTTAGGCATCAGTACCGTGAAAGGGCGCGGGCACTGCTACTTATATTTATAAACAATGTCTACCAGCCCCATATACACATATTACTCTCCTAATCTCTTACCCAACACACACAACAAACACAACCCACCGAAGATGGCTTCCACCCAACCTACCGGGCAAGCTACCACCCAAACTACCACCCACTACACTAACATGGACGACTTTCTCAACAACGGCCTCGAGGAGCTGTCGTCGGATTACTACTCAACTTCTTCGACGATGTGTCCCATCTGCAAAGAACCGAGCATCGAGCCTGAGTCAACTACCGCCAAAGATGTTAACAATGCGTTCTTCGCTGAACCTCCGGACGGCAAGGATGAGCCACCCACTGATACCCGTGTCGTCAAGATCCGAGCTTGTGGCCATATCTATCATCGAACCTGTCTCGTAACCTGGCTTGAGGCTCTTGGTCCTAGACAACGCGGCACCTGTCCTACAGATATGGGAGTGCTATATGCTCCTGCAGTCTCTCGATTTAGGGTTACAATGGGAGGAGGGCTTCCAGCTATTCGTCGTCATCGTGCTTTGCCGGCACCGCGCCTCCTTCCTGGGTTCCACTGGAATTCACTGGACATCGATCCGGAGGAAGACTTGGAACTCGCTTATACGGATGATAGGGAAAGGTCGCCGGGTCGGTAGAGCACCTCTCCTCCCCGCCATGTGGTTGACAGGGCTGTTTCGCCAAATATTATCTGAGACACACATCCCAAAACCCAGGCGGAAATGGTAATAACCGATCGTTGTCATGGTGGGGGTATGACGTAATTTAACATTCGGATGAAAATGAAGTTGACAGACCGCATGTCTGATGATCCTAAGTTGAGAATTGTGTATGTCTCTGAGATCACGTAGGTCCCTGGGAGCACAAAACAATACCGAGGATGAGATATCAGAGGCGTAGAGAAATCGATATCGTTTTGAATTGTAGTTCAAAGTGATTCAAACCACGATCCGGCAGCCCAAAGTCCCACACATCCCAGTAGGGCTGCAGCTCCAACTAATTGCTTTGCCCATCCCGACTCTTCGTCCACTCTGACAGCACCTTCTTTTCTCACACTTTGCTCCGCAGCTGGTGCTCCGGCTTCTTCAACCACATGCTGCGGCTTGGGCTGTAGATGAAGCGACTCGTTATGCCTCCTCTTTGCTTCCTCGATCATATTGTCGATGGCCTTCAGCTCGTCCAGCCATTGCGTTTCATTCTTCCCACTTCCCCCATCAATGTCGACATTTTGCACGTTTCCGAAAAAGTCCATGACCAATCGATTCCTTGCCGCTGCCTCACCTCCCGGGAACAAATCGTATCTGATACCGGGATGGGAATGTATCTTTTCCTCGTCGTAGCTGTCGAAAAGGTTACCCATGGTGAGTTTGGAGGTGGGTTCGCGGACCTGTGTTTCGAGGAAGTCCAGATTGTAGTACGTGTAGCGATCGATGACAGCCACGCCTACATCATTGTCTGCGTGGTGCGAATACGAGGATTGATCAATCTCGGAAGAGCCCGTGGCGAGGATATTGGGCGAATAGAATTTGGAATACATGGTGTTGGCTTGGCATGTATCTATCATAAATAGAATTTCGTGGTATCTACTCAATGTATCAATTAGTATGAATGTTTGCATAACTTTAACATGTGTACAAAGGTGAACGTACCGTTTCTTCTCCCACATCTGCTCAAAAGCATCTGCAAGATCGAATGCGCTGATTTCTTCCGCGTCCTGAAACTTCAAGAACTCGTTTCCTCCATGCCCTGTCATGTACACCAAAATATTGCTCCGATCGTCCGTTAACAACCTCTTACTCCTCGGCATATCCTCGCTCACTCTGTCCGTCATTAAGCGTATAAAGTTCTCGACTGTCACTTCGTATCCTCTATAGTCCACCTCGATGTTGTCACCGTACAGATCCAGCGCGCGGTCTGCGTTATTGTATACAGTGCCCGGGAAGGCGTTTCGAGGGTTGCATGCCATGTCGTCCGGCAGCATGAGAATAATTTGCGAATCAGGAATGCCAAGGCGCTTCACGGTACGATATAGAGACAGGACATTAGCGAGATGTCTATAGTTGAACCAGAAGCGTGAAGTCGAGACCAGGACCGCCCAGTTGGAGGTGTGTTCGGCGAGGGCGCATGTCGAGAGGAGGAGTGGGAGGAGGACTTTGGCGGAGGAAAACATCGTAGAATTGGACGCTAGAAGCCAGCAAGACAGAAATACAGAAGAGAGCGTCCAGAGGTGAAGATTGAGAGTATTGAAGCGAAAGGGGTGTTCGCGACGTCGCGGTGGACGTTTGGTGTTGGTGAGCTCTGACAAATCGGACATAAGCCGACTCCGCTGTCACGTGTGCGCTATAACACTCTAGCCGCGGAACAACGATTCTGCGACTTCATTTATCTTGTTGATTGCATCATCTCGTTTTTCTCAGCTCCCTGTAGTTGCCATCACAGACGATCATGGCTCCCGATCGGGGTACATCACTGGACGCACCCGCGACTGATAATGAAAGAAACCATGGGCTGCACGAGCCAGAGGATGTTCCAATCAACCGGACACGGTCTCAGAGATCTGGAGAGCGGAAATATCTCGCGGACAAGGCCTCTCAGCCTCAAAATTTTACCGTCCGCGGCGTTCTGGTCGGTCTCGCGATTGGCGTAGTGATATGTTTCTCCAACATGTACTTCGGCCTTCAAACGGGTTGGGTCAGTAGTATG
Source organism: Amniculicola lignicola CBS 123094 (assembly GCA_010015725.1). Lineage (NCBI taxonomy): Eukaryota > Fungi > Ascomycota > Dothideomycetes > Pleosporales > Amniculicolaceae > Amniculicola > Amniculicola lignicola. The sequence continues at coordinate 164,729 of ML977580.1, forward strand.
GCCATGCCATCTGCTTTAATAGGATTCGCCTATTTCAAGACTGTATCGAGGCTTCTGAAGTTTCCGTTCACGCCGGTCGAGAATGTTCTGGTTCAATCAGTAGCAGGGTCCGTCGGTGTGATGCCGCTAGGTTGTGGTTTCGTAGGAGTTATTCCTGCGTTGAACTATCTTCTGAAGCCAGAAGAGAATGGACCGCTCGACATCAGCCTGTTCAGATTAATCATCTGGAGTTTGGGGATCTGCTTCTTTGGGGTAGTGTTCGCAGTGCCACTGAGGAGGGAGGTCATCATCAGGGAGAAGCTGAAGTTTCCGAGTGGGACTGCGACTGCCTTGATGATCCGAGTGCTTCATGGAGATGACAAGGCAGAGAAAGCTGTATTTGCAAGGACGGGAGACGATTCAAATTCAGAAGAGGAAGAACAACAAGGCCTGCTACGATCTACAAGTCAAGATCTTTCAGAGGAAGAACATTCACTTCGGGTTTCAAATTCTGTTGAAAATGAAGAGCAACAGAAGGAGCAAGAGATGGAAGAAGATGGTGACTGGAAAGCTAAGATCAAATTGCTGATCATCTCCTTCGGTGGATCGGCGCTCTACGTAAGTTCTACTCAATCGGGATTTCCAGGAGCCAGCGTTAATCAGTACAGACAATCGTGTCATACTTCATCCCCCAGCTCCACGATATCCCCATTTTCGGTCTTTCCCTAGCCAACAATTGGCTCTGGAGTCTGAACCCCTCCCCAGCGTATGTGGGCCAAGGTATAATCATGGGTCCTGCAACGACTTTACATATGCTCCTTGGCGCAATCCTGGGTTGGGGCATCCTATCTCCCCTCGCCCGAAGCAGAGGATGGGCACCTGGTCCAGTCTCAGACTGGACAAATGGTAGCAAGGGATGGATCGTTTGGATCTCCCTCGCCATCATGCTCGCGGACTCGCTCGTCAGTCTTGGCTGGCTCGTTCTTCGACCCTTAATCAAGTACTCCCGGATTTACTATCCCATCGCCCGTGACACCATCCACTCCCACACTTGGAAAGAGCTATTTACCCTTAATATCACTGCCAAACAACAATACACGCAACTACCCGACGGCTCTTCCGCCATCAAGCACCACCTGTCCGAAGAAGACGAACCTGACGCTCCCCCCGAGCACCTCATCTCCAACCGCACCACCATCATCAGCCTCATCCTTTCTCTCATCATCTGCATAGCCGGCGTCCACGTCTCCTTCCCCAACCTCATCCCCATCCGCCTCACCATCCTAGCCCTCTTCCTCGCCCTCTTCCTCTCCATCATGGGCGTCCGCGCCCTCGGCGAAACAGACCTCAACCCCGTCTCCGGCATCTCCAAACTCACACAACTCGTATTCGCCCTCGTAACACCGACCACAGGCCCTGGAGCCAAGAACGCAGTCATCATCAATCTCCTTGCGGGCGCTATATCCGAGTCCGCGGCCCTGCAAGCAGGCGACCTGATGCAAGATCTCAAATGCGGACATTTGCTTGGTGCGGCGCCGAATGCGCAATTCTGGGGACAAATGATTGGGTCGGCGGTTGGTGCTGTGTTGTCTGCTGTCGTGTACAAGCTGTACACCCGCGTCTACACGATCCCTGGAGGCTTGTTCGAAGTGCCGACGGGCTATGTGTGGGTCTTCACTGCGCGGCTAGTGACAGGGAAGGGGTTGCCGCCGATGGTAGCGGAATGGGCGTCGGGTGCTGCTGCGATATTCGCGGTGGGGACTATGTTTAGAGTCTGGGGAAATACGAGGAAGAGGGGTGGATTGAGTGGCTGGTGGGTTGACTTTATTCCGGGTGGGATTGCGGTTGCTGTTGGTAAGTTGACTTATCTAAGAATACTTCTACTCCAACCAAGCTAACGAGAATCAGGCATGTACAATACGCCATCCTTTACTTTGGCACGCACAATCGGTGGCTTGATCAGCCTTTGGTGGCGGAGGTGGAAGGGCAAGACAGAGACGCCTATCATAGTGCTAGCGAGCGGTCTGATCTTGGGGGAGGGCTTGTTTAGCATTGTGAACCTGCTGCTTGCGAGCTTGAGCGTGCCACATTTGTAGTGAATACGAATTCATTGTATATACATATACGCAAGTAAATAGAATATACCAAGCTGCGCCGTTCTATCCTCGGAGATACACACTGTAATCATTGCGCCTGTTGAATTATTCGCAACGTTTGAGGATTGAATAAGTGCAATCAAACTGAAGGAGGAGCGCGCGAACAATTCGATCCGCAGCCCAGATTATGGTATTTTTCAAACCAAAGAATGGCGGAGGTCCGTCGGCGTTGCGTGGTGGAGGTGGTGAGGGAGGGAGAAAGGGAGAGCAAGAAAGAGACTGGGAAGAGAGATAGGAGAGCGAGCGTCGAAGAAGCGTCAGGCTTCGCTCACTCACCAGTCCCGTTCGTGAGAATAGCTGAGAAAAGTAAAGAACATATTCAATGTATGTGGGCAAGGGAGGGGAGGGAGGGGGGGGGGGGGGGGGGGGGCCTGGAGTGAACTATGATAGGAAGAGCCTTCCCGTGAAATATGTGCAGCCAAAAAGAAAAAAGGTTAGAGAGCATAATGACGAAACAACGCTGCAACTTATTCGAACCCATGAGCAAAAGGATACTCCCGCAGGTATCCCCCAGCAGTTCCCATAGGCGTCTCTCGAGCTGGGCGATCTGCTACAGTTCCCATTGTAGGCGTCTCCCCGGAGAAAGAGCATGGTACGTCTGTGGGCCAGAAGGCTGTGTGAAGCATACCGCAGATGACCCCATATGTTTTCGTGCAATCCCCAACGGGCTACACATAAACTGTTTCTGCTCTCACAGGCTTACTGACTTGCCAGTTCAGCGCCGCAATTGAATTAAATACATGGAATAATTCGAGCGGGGTCCTGGTGCAGGGTGAATCTGCAATTGCGAGCGGGGTCGTGACAACACAGTGGGTGGGGGCGTGGCTCGTCAGTGCGGAGCGCGTGAAAGCGTGAAGCGCGACTTTTTGGTTGTTCCGGGCGTTCTGCGCACAACTCAGCCCGGTCAACCACAAGAGCCACCGATGCATGTACTCTGCTATCCTCGGTATGGTTGCAGATGTCCCTAACTCTTTCAGAATCTTGTTCGTGTTCGATAATCAGGACATCAGAGAAGATGCTGTCCTTGCGAGCGAGTGGACATGAGGTGTGGTAGTATCCGATCGCGGCGAGGGCAAAGTCGCTGTTTCTTCTGTACCAAGGATCAATTGGCAAAGGTGAGATGAGTCCTCATCTGTGGACAGGCGCCAAATTCTGTTCCAAGCATGTTGCGGGTCTGTTGAGATAGGTGGACCATGGGAGCCAGGAAAACTTATTATCGCGAAGACTCTCAGGGCAAGTGTCACTCAACAACTGCGGCCTCAAAACCGGTTCCAGATATTGGTGCGTTCCAGGGAGGAAAGTTGAGAAAGCGGATGATTGATGAAGCCAAGAATAAGGACCAAAATTGCTTTGCATTGTTCAAGCAACGACGGTACGTTTCGGATCTGTCGCAGAAAAGGATGAAACTATGAAATAGAAGAGATAGAAGAGAGCGGCGGTAATGAGGCGATGGAGGTGGTTGAGTTTAAAGGAGCGGTGAAGGTTCGAAGGGCATATGAACAAAATACTCTCAATAGCCACAATGACGGCAGAGAACACGTAGCAAGAAGATTTAAGAAAGAAGCGGAATTCACTAACAGTCTAAGCAAAGAGCTCACCAGTTTTCCAATCACCCTCGTCACCAACACGCGGGCCTCCAGTCTCTTCACTGCACACCGCTCAGGGGCCTACTCCAACTCTTGACATTTCACACCACTTTTCGCCAGGTCACCAGTGAAAAAAGGTCTGCAATCCCTGCTTTTTGAACAATTTGATGATGAAAATGAGTGTAAGAACAATACAGGGGATAATTAGGTTGAAGAGTTGACGTTCACCTTCGCTTAATGGACACCCTTCAATCAACCAAACTGGCAGGGGTCGTTCTCAACGCCCCTCAGCATTGGCGCTTCGATCCCTGGGCCGCTCCACAAAATGCTCCATCCGAACAATTGTGGGCTCAAACGTCTGGGGAAAAAGCGAGTTCAAGACTTCAGACGTCAAACCTCGACAAAACCTTTCCACTCTCATTTCCACATGCATGATGATGGTAAACCACACAGATTCTATTCGCCCCCAATTGAACATGGCAACAGACTAATTCATGAAGCAAGGATAACGTGTTTTATAAGCGAGTCGCCATTACAAGCGAGTCGCCAGCCCCACCAACTTCGTGCACCTCTATAGCTGCACATCTCAACCACGTTTTAAGATAATATAGAGAAATTAATAAAATAGATTAAGCAGTATCTAAGGTATCTTTTTTGCACGTACGTGAGTTATGCCCAGTCTCTCTGCACCTCTTGCAGCGCGCTAGAGCCTAGCGGCTAAGGCCTGATTGCTCTCCACCTTGACGCCATTCACGCTCTTTCTACTAGTTAGCCTCCTTTTGGGCAAGTATATCCTCTCCCTCTCCCTTTGTTAAGCTCCCATGCTTCTGTATCCACTTCTTTTTACGCTGCCTACGCTTTGTTGCTGCCTCGTTAGCTCTTTCAAGGCTGGTGATCCGGTTACGCATTAGCTCAGCTAAGAGTATCATAACTTCAGCTCCCTTCTTAAGTTGGTTAATTGCCTGAATAATTGATGCAGGCGAGGAGCTCTTATACCATTGAACGCGCTCACGGATTAGAGTTAATTAAGCCTTAAGCTTACGTACATTGCGCGGTATTTTAGCTTCCCAGAGAGCCTCTAGCAGAGCAGCTGGTGTAGGCGTACGGAGCTACACATCCAGCTTTAATAGAACAATATCTGGCTGGAGAGGAACAAGGCCTGCACCTTAGAAGGCTAAGCAGATATTAGCTGCTGTAAACAACCGTATAAAGGCTGCCTTAAACGCTGGTAGAAATTCGAGCTTGGTGATATAGTTGATATAGTAGCAGATTAGATCTTCAATCTCACAGCTGTACGCGCGCTTTAGCACTAAGAAGCAGACTATATTAAGTGGCTGCAGTAGGTGCGATAAGTAAGGCGGTATATAGAGTGTATAGATATTGTTCTCCTTGCAGAGCTCTTAAAACTTAAGAGACTGGTAGCTCTTATGGCCATCAAGGATGAGCAGCTAACGTGCCCTAACTACCTTGCCCTCTGTATGCTTGATGAAGTGCTTCAGCCACTCTACTCCTAGCTTGTTGGTTGTCCATCTATTGTCGCTGACAGTAATAGCCCAGTTATATAGGATATCCTCTTCGTACCAGGCAGATAGGTGGTACTAGCCGGCAAAGATGATGAATGGTGGAATAGCCCAGCCAGCAGCGTTGATTCCCTGGATAACCATGACCCACTCGCGATTACCTAGCTGGATAGCCTTTGGCCAGCCTCTCCTCTCTGACCCTGTTACAACAAGCTGAGTCATAATCTTACCTATTATAAAGCCAGCCTCGTCAAAGTTGTAGACGTCCTCGTTATAGATACTATACTTGGCCTTTGTCTGCTCTACAAGCTTAAACCAGCTCCTAATCAATATAGGATCCTCGCATAGGGCTCTCTGCCTATTGTAGGCTCGGTTGAAACGCGTCGTAAGAGAGTCTTTACGCTTAACAAAGTTGCGCAGCCATTGGACGCCAACCTGGCCTGCGCTGCGTGCAGCCAGTAGCTTATTAGCTATATCGCGAACAGCCTCGTACGTAGGCGCAAATCCACGTTGGTCTAGGTCAAGTATATAGCTAACAATCACCTCCTCTTCTAGCTCAGTGAGCTTCTTTGAGTTGGGCTGGCAATCGCGTCGTGGAGGCTTTCTGGCGCGTCGGTCGCGTAGCGTTGATCGAGGGACGTTATATATTGAGGCAGCACAGCTAGCACTTTTAATTTGATTCTTTTCAATTAATGAGATAGCAAGAATTATATCTGCTTCTTGATAGCTTGATTGAGTAATACGTGGTTGAGCCATGATGGTTGATAGTTGGATGGTGAAGAAAGTTGATGGGGCTGGCGACTCGCTTGTAATGGCGACTCGCTTATAAAACACGTTAGATTGAACAGCCCATAACACCTTCTGAAAAGTCCAAGTGATGTATGCCAATCTTACCGTGATCCCTTGAGGAAATAGATGCAGCACGCCAGCTCTGAGGCCCAACACAAGAACCGTGGCAAATGCGTCATCGCAACATGCAGATGTCACACATGACCTGCCATCCTCCGCGAACTGCGGGGGAACGAGCATAGCACCCATTTTGTCGCGTCGCTAATCGTTTCTGAATGACAGTCCCGTAGGCGTGGTAGTTCTCAATGTATGCCTTGGAGTGACGTCGATGGGCGACGGGGTTCTGCGGGGTTGTTTAAGGTGGCGCTCCAGTGTTTGGTGATTCAGTTCTTCTTTTCTCCTGTCTGTCAATTCAATTAATACTTTGCGAATAAGTTTTGAGAGTGAACTAAAAGCATTGAAGGTTCACGTTGGGCATTGCCTTTGGATTCAATGGTGGCCAATTCTATTCAGCCCACTACACAATACGAATATCCTCGCGTCCACGACTTTGCCAAAGAACATGACAGACCAGAGCACACAGAATATGCTCACGGTAATGGACATGTAGTCTGGTCGGCAGGCGGGTACTGCTTCTGGGCAGTCCCACACAGTCCTGACAGGGGGATTTGTTAGCTAAATTAAACAGATTCCAAAGGTAGCGCCCTTCGCCGGATGTGCTTTTGGTGGTATCCTGTATGATGTTTTCATCTATACAGGTTTGAGCCCAGTCAATAAACCGTAGTTGGGATTGAAAGACTGCGGTCATCCTGGTTCAGTCCGACGGTCTGAAGAATGTTGTTAAAAACAAACTTATTGGGAATGATGCATTCAGCGTTGCGTGAGAAAGCAGACTTTAACTCTAGTGTCTTTCGTGAAGAGTCATTGGATCTTGGGCTTGATGGAAGTGTGTCTAATGGGGAGGCCGGAAGATTCGACATGACCCGCGGGTTGACGCTTGGACACTTTCGTCACTAGCGCGACGCGCTCATAACCACAGCACGACCTCGTGCAAGCTCCCGCACCCGTCCTCACACCCCAATTGCCTCGACCTCTGCACATTCCCTCTTGACTACCTTTATTCTTTTGACTCTGAGCTTCTACCAGACCATGACCCTATTTCTGTCCTAGGATTCCCTCGAAAAGTCCACGACGCGTCTTTCGTGCGCGTCCGTCCACCGGTTCTCAAAAGTTCCCTCCGCCATCATGTACCTTCCACGGGGCCTGATCGCGCACCTATACCAGGAATTGCTAAAGAGGAATCACGCCGCAGCACCACCGGTTCTCCTCCTCGTCGCACTCGAGCCTGACGCGCTATGTGCCTGTCGCATTCTCACCGCGCTGCTCAAACGCGACTACATACCCCACAAAATACAACCTATTGCTGGATATGCCGACCTCAGACGAGCATCGGAAGATCTAGTGCGACCAATGAAGACAAATGAAGGCGGCAGCGGTGGTGTCGTGGTGTGTTTGGGTGTGGGTGGTATGGTGGATCTCGAAGAAATGATGGGGCTATATGTGGACTTTGACACAAGAGAAGGAGGTACGGGAGATGTGGAGGTGTGGGTGTTAGACGCCCGGCGGCCCTGGAATTTGAACAGTGTGTTTGGCACGCCTACCAGCATAGACCAAGAGACCGGAGAGATAGTACGTGAACAAGCCGGCGTCGACAAAGGACGGCTAACACATACGTATCGATCAGGGAAGGGAGGCATCATAGTTTTTGATGATGGTGATATTGAGGAAGAGCTGGAGGCAGAAAGAGAGGCATATTGCGGTCTAGAGGAAATGCCTGAAGTGGGTGAGCATGAAGACTCAGAGGATGAGGACGACGATGAGGACGATGCCCCTCCAGAATCTGGACAAATTCCAAAGAAGAGAAAGTCATGGAGTGAAAACGAGGATTCAGATGAGGAGATGTCTGATGATGAGCGCCCACGGCAGAGGCGAAGAAGTAATTCAGTACGTTATATCGTAAATTGATCCCAATGCTGCGGAGCCTAACGTTTCTTAGGGGGGCTCAATACCATCTTCGCCAGAGAGAAGACCTGCTCGACGGGAATTTCTCAGCATTTCCAACGCACTGGGCGGCTCATCAGACTTCTCGAGATCCGACTCTACCAGCCGATCGCCCTCGCCAGAAGCAGCTGCCCCAAAGGAGAAATCGGTCAAGAGCCTCCGGAGACAACTGATTGCAACACGCAACAAGTACAACAAGGTACTTGATACGTACAACGAACTGGGCGCGTCCTATTCAGAACCCGTATCATCTCTCGTCTACTCTCTAGCTTCTGAATTAGGTCGAGACGACAACGACCTCCTATGGAACGCCATTGTTGGTGTTAGCAGTCTTGAACTGTATGGCCGTACGGGAAGTGGAGTAGGATTGAACCCGCTTTCGACGGCGGGAGGTTCCGCAGGCTGGAATGGTGACAGAGGCGAGCGCATTAGATCAGTGCTGAGAGACGAAGTGCGTCGGCTGAACCCTACTGATCTCAAGGACATTGGTCGTGAGCAGACCATGGGAGACGCAAGTGGTGCAATACCTACCAGTGCTCGCTCAGCCACTGACAAGTCAATACGACTCTCCCCAGAGCCCCGATTTCTCCTACTACGACATTGGAGTCTGTACGAAAGCATGCTCCACTCTCCCTACCTATCAGCCCGGTTACACATCTGGAGTGACCAAGGCCGTCGAAGGCTCGACAAGTTGCTGGCAAAGATGGGCGTCAGTCTCTCACAATGCAAACAAAACTACACCCATATGGACATGGAACTCAAGCGGGGTCTTCGCGAACGACTTCTAAAGTTTGCGCCCGTCTATGGTCTGGATGGACTTGTTCCTCCACCTCCCCGGAACGGAGACATGAAAGACGGATGGGGCTTCGTACGTTGTTGGGGTTGGAAAGCGTGTTTGAGTGCTATTGATGCGGGTGTCATTCTAGGGGCAATCCTTGAAGTCGGAGATGCAAAGAGCTTGAATCAGTCAAGTCTCGACAACGCTAACTTCGCAGGAGCACAGGATCATTCGGAGATGGTAGCCACGGAGGCCCAGATTGATGAAGCGCAGGCACATGTAACATCACGCTTCTGGACCGCTTACGACGCATTGGCCTCCATCGATCTCCTTGTTGAGCACATCAACACTGCGCAACACCTCCACCGCGCCATTCTCCGCACAGGTACTGCACTGATTGAAAAGAGACAAATCCGCCATCTACGAGCGTTCCGCATGGCAGTGGTTAAGGAAGGTCCAGACGTCCAGCTCTTCACCCATCCAGGTGCTCTCACGAAACTCGCCCTCTGGATCGCCGAAGCAATCGTCGAGCTTAACGGCACCAAAGGAAAACACAAGGGCAGCGAACTTGTCATGGCTGGTCTCGACGAAACGCGCGGTCGTTATGTGGTCGTTGGCCTTGGTGGTGGTGGCGCCACTGAGACAGCAAAAGAACGTATTGCCAAACGCCAAGAACGGATAGTCGAACGTGAGAAGAGGAAAGCTGCGAAAGACCAGGAGCGGGCAAAGAAGCGGCAAGCACGTATAGATCGCAACCTTGCTGCGGGTCTGGATGAGGATGAGGTGGAGGACGACACTGAGGATGAAGACGATGACGACAGTGAGAGCGAAGCGGAAGAGGAAACACTAGATCGAGGCTTTGGCAAGAACAAGTTTGGCAATGCGTTCCAGGAGGTGGTCAGAGAGACGGGGGCAAGAGTGAGGATTGACAGTTTCGAGGCATGTGTGATTGAGATTGGGAAGGAGGATCTGAGTGGGTTCTTGGAGAGACTGAGTATGAAGGCTGTTGTCGGGTAAGGGTCTGTGGATGGGATTTTAGTCCCGAGGTATCAGATGCGGGTCTTTCTTTGTATCAGGCACGATTTGGGATCGGTCTAGCATGGGTGGCATGGATGAAGGCGTTTTGTTGGACGCATTTTGATGAGCAACGGGTTGTAGGTAGGGTGGAGATATATTATTGGGCATTTCTTAGGTGTAATGGCATCTTTTGAGTTCATTCATATCTTGGCTTTGGCTGTGGCTTCGATGTTGTAGATTTTCTGGAATCATTAGCTTTGAAGCTTTGCATCTATTCACCGCGCACCACATCCTGCAACAGTAGCCTTATAGCGCTGATTCTCCTATTCTCTACATCCCTCAAAAATAGCCTACAGATGACGTGAACTCGGGACTATCAGAAATGGCAAGACGAGGCGAGGGCTAAGCACGTGTCAGATCCGTCATCGGTCCGCCACTTTCGCGTGGCGTCACCTGTTTGTGAAAGCAGCGCCCTTGCCCCACCAAGCTCACTTTCATCGGCGACTCGGTCCCCACCGCGAGACTCGGAGTCAATAAAGTCGCCGCTGCATATCCGAACCCACGCCAGTCTCTCCACCATATATAAAGCAACACACTAACTACCAAACCCCACCTACCTACAAACAACCAACCAACCGAAGCATCCATGGCAAAGAAAGGTGGAGCCAGCGGCGGCGACGCCGGTGGCATGAGCAAGAAAGCAGCAGGACAGGCCCGCAAGGCAGACGCCGCAGCAGCAAAGGCAGCAGCAAAGGACAACGACGCGGCCGCACAGGAAGCCAAGAAGTGGGATCAGGGAAGCAAGTCGAATGCGAAAGCGTACGTACCCTATGCCCCTCTGCATCCCCATCTCCAACTTACTAATAAATTCTACAGCGAGGCAGCAGCCGCCAAAGCGGCCGAAGCAGCGCGCAAGAAGGCCGAGAAAGAAGCTCTCCTAAAGGAAGAAGAAGCTGCGCTGCCCTCCAAACCCAAAGGCGCCGGTGCGAAGAAGGCAGAAAAGAAGACAGCAAAGGGTATTGATTCGGCACTGTCCTCGTTCGGCGGTCCCTCGGCACTCAACGCTACGGGTATCGACAACGCGCTGGATGCGCTGGACATCACACACGGGAACAAAGACAAGGTGGACCGGCATCCAGAGCGCAGGTTCAAGGCGGCGTATGCGCAGTATGAAGAAAGGCGACTGGAGGAAATGAAGGATGAGAAGGGGTTGAGGAGACAGCAGAGAATCGATATGATTAGGAAGGAGTTTGAGAAACATCCTGACAATCCGTTTAATCAGGTGGCGGCGGCGTATAATACGAGTAAGGACGAATTGGCGGATATTGCGGAGGCGGAGAGGGTCAAGAAGGAGAAGAGATTGGGGAATCCGACGGCTTGAGGGGGAAATGGTGGGTGTTTCTTGGTGTTTGTGGTGTTGCATCGGCTCATGGTTCCTATTCTGTGATTGAGTTTGAGCGTGGGTAGGAAAATGGGTGAGGGAAAGGGGCCATGGATGCTGTGTGACAGAGTCGGAATACCAAGTTCTCGAGTAGGGAGACTTGCAGCAGTCGCCTACTTAAGATAGCGTCCAATGCGTCTGACGACGCAATACATGCCATATTCATCTCTGCTGATGCTCTTACACCCCCGATATTGATGAGTGTGGCTGTGTTCCTCTCCCGTCTCAACTCTCCAAGCACCAACCCTCCAAAATCCTTCTTTTGTTTTCTTTTCCACCACGGTACAATGCTGTCCCGAAAGTGAAATGATTGTCGAGTGTCAAATATACAGCATCCTCGTGTCTAATATCGCGTCTGGTGGTAGGATGCCGGCAAGGATGCTTGGTACTACCTCCACAGTTGCAGTATTCGCTGCTGACCACAGAACACGTCCACGTCCACATCCACTTCCACCTTGCATCGAATCGGACATGCCCAAGGCGCATATTGCCCCAGGCAACCTTTTTAGGAGTCAAGGCGACCCCAATCGGTACAACGAGGACAAGTCGATATGCCGTTGGTGCATCGTCGCGCCCAACCCGTGTTCTCCAACTGGCCACTGGCCTGTGAGCAAACACCATAGCGTGTTTGTCGTTTCGACGATCAACCGCGACCACAGGGTCTCGCTCCACAGTTTAGGGTTGTTACAGCGCTCGGCTGCGTAAAGGAAACGACTCTGTTCAGCGCATCGCGTCTCCAATGGGGCGCGGGTATTGTTTTTGTCCCTCATGTGGCGGCGCGTGCATTGGTATCCAGGGGCGAGGCAAAGGGCTTCATTTGAGGTCCGCCGGACATTGGCGAGGCCCCCGGGGATGATGTTCCCACTGGGGAGATCCGAGCGCGACTGAAACATGTCTGGGGCGGCTGTGATTGGGCCTCGATTTTCAGTTCCTGGCGGTTTGAAACGGCAGACAGGGGGTGGGTGCGCTAGCCACACCACAAGTGGACTAGCGGCCGCGAATGTGAGTGAATGCTCATGCTCACCGCGTGGGTGAGCAAGAGGGAGGTTACATATTTGTCCGTTTGCCCCGCCGCCTCTATGGTGTGTTTGTCTTCTTCACCTTTTTGCTTCTATTCACGGTGCGATTGCTGCGTTTGTTAGTTGCTGCTTGCCAGCTCCCACACTCTTTCCCTCTCCTTCTCTCTTCCTCTTCCTACTTCATCGACTGCTCGTGCTGCGCCCTCTTTTTTTTCGTGGCACAAAATGAAGTTCTTCTTTTCGATCGGAGCTGTGCTCCTTCCCTTTGCTGCGCTTGTTAGCGGCGTGGAGCTAAATGCCGACGATGAAGGTGCGTCCCAGGCCAACTCTTGGTATGAATTGGCAGTGCTGATTGTTTGCTAGCTTCGATTAAAGAGGCGACGGCCAAGTATGCACATGGCTTAATGTCGCTGTACAAGAACAATGCCACCGACACACCAGAAACAGAAATCGGCATATTCCCCAAGCCGCTATATTGGTGGGAGGCGGGAGCTGCATGGGGGGCTATGGTTGAGTACACGCAGTTGACTGGCGATGAGTCGTACGTGGGCACCCTGCAGCAGGCTCTGGTAGCCAATTATGGTCCTGAAAACGACATCATCCTGCCTTGGAAGAAGGATCAAGAGGTAAGCGAGCAATTCATGCACATGGAAGTTGGGTGAAATTAATCGTGATCCAGGGCAACGATGACCAGGCTTTCTGGGCACTCGCTATCATGTCCGCCCTCGAATACCAGTTCCCGGAACCGTCCAAGGCACCTGCAAAGTACCTCGAGGTTGCGGAAAACTCCTTCAAGAATATTGTTTCTCGCTGGGATACCACCTCATGCAATGGTGGGTTGAAGTGGCAGATCTATCCCGAGAACGCGTACGGATACAACTACAAGAACACCATCTCCAACGGCGCCACTTTCGCTCTAGCCGCCCGTCTCGCTCGCTATACCGGGAAGCAAGAGTACGCCGATTGGGCTGTGAAGCTATGGGACTGGACTAAGGCTGTTGGTCTCATCAGCGACAAGTACGAGGTGTATGATGGAACGGGCGACAAGGAGAACTGCACCAAGAAGGATGAGACGCAGTGGAGTTATAACATTGGCATTCTCTTGCACGGTGCGGCTGCCATGTACGATTTCACGAAGCAGTCTGCTACTTGGAAGACACACACCTCCGGCCTCCTCGATCATACCACTACCTTCTTCGGACCCTACGACAACGCCACCGGTATCATGTTTGAAGTGGCTTGCGAGACCGGCGAGACTGGCCGAATTTGCAACTTAGATCAACAATCCTTCAAGGCATACCTCTCTCGGTTCATGGCAAAGACAGCGATCCTGGCTCCATTCACGAAAGACAGGATTACAAAGTTGCTCAAGACCTCCGCGCTCGCTGCTGCCAAGTCGTGCTCAGGAGGGCCGGATGGAGCGACTTGTGGAAGCCGATGGTACACTGGCGGCTGGGATGGTACTTCGGGTGTGGGCCAGCAATTGTGTGCTCTTGAGGTTACTCAGGCGCTTCTTACGATCAAGAACAGTGTTGTTCCGGCTACTAGTGGCGACGAGAAGCCCGAGCCCGTGTCTTCCTCAGCGACACCATCCTCGAGCAAGGCTCCTGCTTCAAGCTCTATCTCTATTGCCTTTTCTTTGGACCTGACAACGACCTCTGCGAGTGAGGCCTCCCCGACCAGTGAAGCGTCCCCAGTCAAAGAGACCGATGCCATCTCTTCCAGCACTCCCTCCGGCTCCCAGGCCACTGGAACTCCCGACGACACTCTTACCGGCGGTTTCGTGTACCCATCGGCCAGCTCTACAGCCAAGGGCAACGCTTCTGCCCCCTTATCCTCCAAAGCCAACACCCCAGGTCCATCATCAACCTCCAACCCCGTCCCAACCTCCAAGCCCGGCGGTAACTTCAACGAGCTCCCCCAGAACGGCACCAGCGTGTGCACCTGCACTCCCAGCTCGACGACCACAATCTATGTACCCTACACGTCGGCTCCTGCCCCTCCAGTCTCGGTTGCAGTTTCGGTGCCTGCTCCTGTCCCGAGTGGCAATGCTACCGTACCCAGTGTCCCGCCTACGACTACCTCGGGGACTCCTGCGGAGTTTACGGGCGCGGCAGTCAATGTTAAGACGACCACTGTGTCGGTCCTTGGGGCTGCTGCGATTGCAGTCTTGTGTGGACTTTTCTGAGTTGTCCTCGTGACGATTTCGCTGTAGCTATATTCGATTCTCGCTCACCCTGTTTGGGGAGCAATTACTTTTTTCGTAGATATTCTTTTTTTTAAGTCCCATGGGGCTGTCAGGGCATGGTGGGCGTTGTCATGGTCTGATCTGGTGAAGACAGACGGGCTGTCTGCATGGGTCGGCGTCACCGCATCTTGGAGTGCCAGAACTCCAAAAAATAATTTGGTTGAATGAGGCGGAGACGCTGTTCAGTACATATATACAAACATACATACAAACATGTCAAGGCGATGTGGATTATTTTAATCTTTCTCTAGGATTGTGTCGGACATGCTGGCCTGTGAAAGTGAATTGATAATGAAAACAGTAGAGGACCATGCTGGCCACGCCCCCTTTATATCTTATCTATCCCCAGCGCACCGCAGATACACGTCGCAACCCTGGCTCAGCATGTCCACCGAGGCAGAGTTCAGGATATGCACAGCCACTCCACCCAATCACAGCGCCGACAGGGATGGCCCCAGGCTGCCCCGCCAAACGGCACGCTGCTATGTCATGCCGTTATTCTCCAACTCCCTAGTTAGCCTGGTCCCTGGTCCGCAAGTGCAACCGCACCTTTCGTCCGCGCGCCCACCCACCACGCATCTCAACAACCTCTGTAGCGCCCACCGCGCGTATTGCCTGCCCTTCCAGCTGCTCCGCTGTTTCCGCGCGTCGGCTGTGTTCGGGTCAGCGAGGGAAGTGGCCACGGGTGGGCGGGACTGGGCTGGTTGCTGGTTGGTGTGATTCCAAGGTTTTGGACCCTCAACAAGAACGACAAGGTTTTCGGTGTTGATAACCATTCTTCGGTCGCTGCGGTTATTTCTACGTGTGCGTATGTTGCTGCATCCTGGCCGGGAGATTTACGGGAAGAAATAGAGACGTTGCTAATATGAAGCTCGCCACAGATTCTATACTTCCTTCGTTGCGAAGCGGATCGACCGAGGCGGAGAGGCTCCTCCTTTCTTCGGCGAGCCCGCGACCTGGACATACTCCCCGACCCTACGGTCGCGATACTACTACGAAGACATATCGCCAAGTACCACGGACGGAACGGTCAACGAAGCACACCATGGCGGACCCACCAAAGAGAACGCCGACCATAGGTCATATGAACGTCTGGGTATACGATGTGTTCCTCTGGGTCTTCACTATCATAATCGACCTCTTCTTCCGCGAGATACATCCGCGCAGTTCGTGGAAGATCCCCGACCAAGGGCCCGTCATCTTTGTGTGTGCACCGCATGCAAACCAGGTACGTTGTCCGACTGTTGCTCGCGTGACGACATATACCATAAACTTGCTAACAGGCCGCAGTTCGTCGACCCCCTCATTGTCATGCGCGTCGTCAAGAAGGAGAAGAAGCGGAGAATCCATGTCCTGACGGCGGAGAAGTCGATGAAGAGGAGTTTCGTGGGGAGAATGGCGGCGCTGACGGGCGCGGTGCCTGTGGGCAGAGCTATGGATTTGACTAAACCGGCCCCAGGCAAGATATACCTCCCACGCCCGATCAACGACCCCTGCATTATTCACGGATCAGGCGTCAATTTCCAGGATAAAGCATTCGAGGCTGGCGGCCTGCTTGTTCTCCCGCAAATCAACGGCATAGCAGCCAGCGCTGAGATCAAGGAGATTAGAGGACCTGAGGAGATTGTACTCAAGCGCCCTTTTAAGGGAGGGGTGGCATTGCAGCAACTCACTGGCCGTAACGATATGACAGAAGACGGCGAGTTTGTCAACGCTGCAGAGGCAAGAGATGGTCCAGCCGAGGGCCATGAGGGTACGAACTTTAAAGTAGCTCCGAAACTCAACCAGCAGGGCGTTTACGACAGGGTACATGATGTGCTACATAAGAACGGCACTATTGGTATCTTCCCTGAAGGTGGCAGTCATGACCGGACCGAACTCCTTCCTTTGAAAGGTATGCTCCCATGTTGCATGCATCCTTTGGACCTTACTCACAATAACCAGCTGGTGTCGCCATTATGGCTCTTGGAACGTTGGCGGAGTTCCCAGAGTGTAATTTGAAGATCATCCCTGTCGGTATGAACTACTTCCACGCCCACAAGTTCCGCTCAAGGGCTGTCATCGAATTTGGCACCCCCCTCGAAGTATCCCCTGATCTGGTTGAGATGTACAAGGGGGGCGACAGGCGCGATGCCATAGCTAGTGTGCTCGAGACAGTCCGTCAGGGCCTTATGGCAGTGACAGTCACCGCTCCTGACTACGAAACGCTCATGGTGAGGCCCACAACACAACACACTAAAACTGTACTAATACATGTTAGTTGACTCAAGCTGTTCGCCGTCTGTACAACACAAAAGGTAAAGATCTCCCGCTAGGTCGCATAGTCGAGCTCAATCGACGGCTCGCCCAAGGATACGCCAAGTACAAGGACGATCCGCGCGTTTCGGGGCTAAAGGCCGATGTCATCGACTACAACAAGAAACTATTGGCTCTCAATATGCGAGACCATCAAGTCTCGTATGGCAAGAAGCGTTGGATCAACATCTTCTTCCTCCTCATCTACCGACTCGGTAAGATTATATCCTTGACGGCCCTCGTCGCCCCTGGGGCACTTCTGTTTAGTCTGGTCTTCCTTTTCGGCAAAATCATCTCCATCAAAAAGTCAAGAGAAGCACTCGCAGCCTCGACCGTCAAGATTGAAGCAAAGGACGTCCTGGCTACCTGGAAGATCCTGGTCGCACTCGCAGTCGCCCCCTTGTCATACCTCTGGTGGATCACCATCTTCACATACTGGTATAAACAGAACGGCATCCAGGGCTATTTTGCGCCCGGCTGGCCCACCAGCCTCGTCGTCACCATCCAAATGGTCGTCTACCCCTGCATCTGCTACTCGTCCCTCCGCTTCGGCGAAGTCGGCATGGACATTGTCAAGTCTCTCTGGCCCCTCTTTAACATGCTCCTCCCCGGTACCAACGGCCAAATGATCAAGCTCCAAAAACGTCGCTCTGTCCTCGCCGAGCGCGTAAACGCCCTCATCAACGAACTCGGCCCTGAAATGTACGAAGACTTTGAAGCCAAACGCATCATTTCGGGCGAGATGCCGCGCACACCAGGCGGTCGTGAAGCGGCTAAGGATTCCTACTTCTCGGACGCGACATCGCCTACCAGCGAGCGACCCCCATCCTCTCACCTCCCGCGCAACGAATCCTTTGGCGACCTCAACAACACGGATTTCTTCAGCACTCGGCCATCGACGCCGAAGAAGTCGCGCAGTCGCACGAGTTCGACGGGCGGGTTTAAAATCATGCCGTTTAGCACGATTGATGGGAAGAGCAGCTTAAAGGAGGTTAATCGGGGCATTAAGGAGGCGATGAAGATGAGGGGGCGCAGGAGGAGTAGTGCTGCGGGTGTGGGCGAGGGCTATGAGAGTAGTGAGAGTGGGACAAGTGAGGGGAGTGAAGGGAGGGGGTGGGAGGGCGAGGGGTTGCAGATGACGAAGAAGAATCGGTAGGGGGGGTTGTCTCTACGTATGTGTGTCTTTTTTGAAACGGGGGGCTTTTCGCGCTGGTAGAGGGGGTGGATGTCTGGGTAGAAGGTTGGGTCTTGGACCTTGGGCTGTGTTTTTCTTGTTCCTGTACGGGTTCTTTCCTGCTTTTGTGTGTATCGGGTACTGGGTTTGGTTTTTGGTTTTTTTTTTGGGCGATTGTTCAAGTTTACGTGAGTGGCTTGTCGTTTAGTGATACCAGACCTGTGCAATAGAATTCGGAACTTTTAACTTGGTGAATAACATGGAAGAGGATGGTGTTGTTTGCGTGTGGATGTGTGGGGATACTGCTGGGTTTCATCTGCGGTGATGTTTGTATGATCGGGTTGGCGGAGGTAGAACGGAGGAGAGAGATGGGGGTGCACCGTCTCTAATAAAAAATATTAGGCTTAGGTCAAGACGAGGAGGGTGTGGGGGGGAAGGGAGAGATGAGAGGGATCGCGGTTCTCCGGATTTGCCCAGAAATTGCCTAAAATGATAGCTACCACAACGCATGCATTTGGTAGGCGTCAATCTGTCACATGTCCACGCTACGCGGTATGTAGTGAACTTCTACTCGCACCTGGATTCAATAATACATCATCTGAGCCTAGTCAAAGGTCCTGTTTACCCTGTATCTATTATACAAGAATCAAATCACCACATGCCATGCCATGCCATACTGGGGGTATCTCCCATCCATTCATCATCCCCCATGTTCTTAAATTTACGCAAATGGGTCTCCACATGTCGTGTCATATCGCTAATACCGTGCTGCATCATTTCTCTTTTTCGTTATCGGAGGCTGTAGCTGGACCAGTCTTCTACAGAAATACCATCTTCGAGCCTTTTCTTTTCCCTTTCGTGTTTCTACGCTGTTTTCATCAGGCAGATTTCGTGGCTCAGAGGTCGATAAGGTCGTAGTCGATCACGACCCTAGGCATCCCCATAGTTCCTGATGTGTGTTTCGTGTCAGATCCTTGGTCGGCTTCTGATGCTCGGGGGGCCGCTGGCACCTGTGTGGGTTCTGATACTCGGTTGGCCTCTTCAAAAGCTCGATTAGTCTTTGCCATCCAGCCCAACCCCGACAAAGTCTCCTGCTCCTTGACCTGGCCCTGTACCCCACAAGTCAGCATATCCCCATTCCCCTCACCACCGCTTCATATGCAGGACACTTACATTCCTAACCCGTGGCCCGTCCCCATCCACCCACCTCACAACCGTCAAATCCATGCCATGCATCTCTTTCCCAAGCCGACACCTCCAGTCCAACCTCGTCCTACACTCCTCCCTCCAGCACACATGTCCATTATAACAATCCAACCTCCGACACTTCCCCCCCTCCGTACACTTGAACCACTTGTGGACGTATCGCAGGCAATAGAGGGAGTCCTCGTCTAGTGGCTCGTGGGAGAATTCGCACAAGGCGCGATTGCAGCCGGAGAGCGAGAGGTGGAAGTTATTACACGGGCGGTCGCCTTTGACCTTGCTCTTGAAACGCTGGCTGTAGGCGTCCCATTTTTCGCTGGGGGGCTCTATGTAGAGATCTAGACGCTGGTTCTGGGCATTGAGGGGTATTTTCCCTGGTTTGGCGTTTGAGGGGAGAAGGGCGCGGGGTATGCGGGGTGGTAGTGGCGTTGATGTGGTGGTGGTGGTCGGGATTGGGAGTTGGCCGGAGGGGATGAGCGAGGAGAAGTAGAGCTTTGAGAACGGGAGATGGGCGAGAGAGGGGTCGTCTTTGTTTCCGCGGAGGAGGCTGATCTTTGTTTGATGGTTGATGTTTTGGTACAGGGCTTGTGCGTAGGCAGGGTGGTTGTTCGCACCGAAGAAGATGTGTTCACAGGCGGTGTTGTTGATGGCCAAGTCAAAGTTTTCTAAGTGAAAGGATTAGCTTTTGAAAGCAAGAAGAACAGAGATGTATATACCTGTGATTTTTAACACCCTATCCTCTGGCGATCTGATATCGACATAGTCGAAGAGCGGATATGTCTTGGAAAAGGTATTGAAGAAGAGTCCCAGCCAGATGCGAGCCTGGCCTGGTTGCTGATACGTGGTCTTGACCAGTTCTGTAAGACTGCCGAATACGCGCACGACAATCTGATATTCAGTCCGCCCAACAAGTACCTTGGACATCCACTCTTCGAGGAACTCATGCAACATGCGAGCAGCCTCCTCGCCGCCCTTCGGGGCGTCATGCGCAAGATTACGGCAAAACTGATTCGCAGTTAGTGACTTCATTGCTCCCTGAACCTGAACAGCTTACCGCATGGCTATGGGCATCGATAAGCACCAGAACGTAAGGCTTCTGCTCGGTGCTCGTCTCCTTCTGCTGAAGTTCAGCGTTCATCTGAAGGCAATTTCTGATTAACTCCTGGTAGACGTCGGCCTGGACTGTAAGAGTGTCTGCTCCCACGTTGGCAGCCTGTCAAGCGTCAGTAAACACTGCCACATACTTCAAACCAGGAAACATACCTTGAAGCTATTGAAGTGGGCGACGATGCGCTCCATATCTTCGGCACTCAACATGCTGTGTCACACCACGATGGATGCGCGGGAAAGTGTGCTTGGGTCGCGAGGTTGTGAGGTGGTTTTGTTGCTGTTCTTGTTTTCAAGCGAGGAAAGTGGTCAGTTTATATATGCTGTGTGGGGCTAGCCAGAAACAGTAACGCCCATTGGTGTCTTTCACGCTCTCTAGGGTTGTTTGGGCATTGAGACTAGATCGTGAAAGTAGACTCTAGAAAGTGGTAGATATACGTCCCAGCAGCAACCGTGCTATATTCTTTCCAGGAGTCTTGGCCTGCTTCGCTAGGGCTTGCCCGCCCACCGTCTAGGGAGAGGCCACCTCCTCAACCTGGGTATGCAATCAGCTAGAGTTCTAACGAGTAGAAGCGCCTTATATCAATGACCATCTGGAATCTCGTCACTGGAGATTGAGAGATTGAGGCGTGTACCGGAAATGAAAGGTGCAGGTTCCGGAGCGTCAAGTGAACTTATAGATATGCGCCAAGATTGAGGATCAGGAAAGGCGCTCCTCCAGATTTACGTACTCTGTTTTTAGAGGTAGGTGGTGATCTATTTCTGCGAGCTCTAGCACTCGCGAAAATACAGCCCGAAAATGAGAAGGGTCTTCATTTACATGTAACTCCATGTGGTCAATGGCTTCAAGCTTCTGTGCTAGCGCCTGTACCTAGATATCAGCATTTGATCAGCACATACTACGTTTTCTATCAAACGCTTAAAACCACTCACTTTGGAGTCATAGTTCAAAAGGCTAAACAAAAAATGACCTTTTACTGTAAGAAGCATTCTCGGTGTATCGCCCATATACTCTTTCGAGAGGGATAGCTACAGTGAACGTTAGAAGTCGGCTATGCCAAAGATTGAACGGTGACATTTACGGGTGTTTCTGTGTCACCAGAATCCATTCTCTGAAATTTAGTATAATCGCACAATACAAGAACAATGGCCCACTTCTTGACGTGTTTTGAGAGATACTTGATGTTAACTCGAGAAGGGTCACGCGTGAAATCCCAAAAGCAGACCGATGGAAGGCAGGGCAGGTTATTTTTTCCCGTTCTCTCGATACTACTCGTAAAACTGTTCGCTCGTCCATTAAAAGAGCGCGAGTTTTCATGCTACTTTGAGTTAGGGTCATTCAAGCTCTCTAATTTTCTATACCACCTACCCACGCAGTGAAGCGTCGCATACTAAACTTATTAACATCCAAATCTTGAATAACATGAAGCGAAAACTTACGATGTCGTTACTATAGGCATAAAACGTTCGCCTCCCAATAGGGCAATGTTGATTTCGTGGGACGGTAATTCTTTCTTGGGAGGGCTAGAGAGTGACTTCTCGTAGTCATCCAGATGCCCAAATCCCCGAACTCGGAAATCGGAAGGTTCTAATTTCTCCCGGTATGCAAGATATTCCTGATAGTTTTGCGACACAGACTGTTGCTCTTTCTCCAGATCTACAATTCTCCGCGCTTTCTTCAGATCTGCAATTCCCTGCGTAATCGGGTTGGCAGGTGCTGCGACTGCAGGAGCCGTATCGGCGGTCTGCTTAGGGCCATCAATCCAAAAAACTTCGGATTCTCCGTTCGTGAATGGACCCCGTGTTATTCTATACTTTCCGTTTGAAAACGGGCCTTGGGAACATTCTAACGGTGCCATGTGCATGAATGGAGGAGATTCTGACTCTAACAATCGATCCTCATCATACACCGGGGAGCCCAGATTTTCTTTCGGATTCTTGACAGGGCCCTCGCCGGTGGGCTCAGAGGAGCTGATCAGTTTCTTGTGGGATGCTGATGCAAGGTGTGCTGGTGGAGCTGGTACAACTGATGTCTTTGGCTCGAGCTCAACACGTGCCAGTGTGGCCTTGATGGACTCAAGTGTTTCTGGAAGCTGCTTATGCACAACACCAGAGGTTGAGGTACTTCCTGAAAGTGATGCCTGGCCTGACTCCCGTGCCTTCAGCGCCGAGGATCTATCTTGCTTCGCCAGATGATTTCCAAGAAGCGCTGCATATCCTTCCTCCTCATCTGTCTTTCCTTCTTTTCGACACATGCCGACAAGTACGCGCAAAGAACGTTCGTAACCTTGAGATCCTGGAGGACCAAGCTTTTTGAAGCCTCTCAATGCCCGACGAGCCTGAAGATGTGCCTCAGTGTAGTCTCCATGCTCCATCAAGAAAATCGCTAGGCCGAGAGTATCGGATAGATATTTTTCGTCTTTCTTCCCGACTTGGCGCTCCTTGATGGACAGTTTTTCGATCATTGATGCCTTTGCCTTATCCCATTGTCCCATGCCTATATAACAATCGGCTAGCAAATCCAGCAGATTCGACTTCGAAATAATCTTGACAGAAGTTCCGTGATTTGGGGAAGAGCTCGACTCTGGCGGTAACCTATTCATGCAGTTGCGGAAAAGCCGTTCTGCGGCGACAATGTCTCCATTACTCTTCTCATTCTTCCCTTTGTCGTACAAAGCCTTCATCATGTCTTGCTCGATATCTGAGTCATCATCTGAGTAGTAAGTGTTGGGAGCTCGTCTTGTAATCGTTTCAGGAGCTATAGGTGTTGGGCCTTCGACGCCATCATATTCGTAGACTGTCCGAGAATCCATCCATCTGACCATAGTTTCGTTGGTGTGCCTGGGGAAAATATCTCCGAAATCAGAACCATGATCGAAAGTAATACCATCGCTCTTTTTCACTGTCAAGGTAGAAGATGCTGTGGAAACAACATCTGCTGCCGAACGAACACAATCTCGTAGGTTATGCATAGAATTGAGCCGTGACTGGCCATTCTGATCCAACATCGTTGTTTGCAAGTTTTCAATTTTGGCATTGAGTGATAAGCCAAGGCTCCGGAACTCGTCGTAAAGCCTGTCCAAGTTCGGAATGATTTTGTCTGGAATCTGCTCGGCTGACGTTTGGAATGTGACTTGATTCCAGCTATAAAACCGTCAGCTTCTTTAGCGTCAAAATGATGCATAGTTCACTCACAGAATAACGGTAGAGAGTGATAGTTGCATGGCAGCCCGGTAGGACTGGATCTGTTCTCGATATAGTGCCATTTGATCGACTGCAGTCTTCAACCTGAGCTGTTTCCTTGGGCCATCGAGGAAGGAAGTTGTTTTGTTGACACCGCTCAGCAGCGTATGAAGCTCTTGGAGAGTGCCTGTTCCATCGTTCAGCGACCTCGCCAGATTCCTCCAATGATTGCCCACATGGCCAGTAACTTGAAGGGTTGCCTTGATTTCATCCCGACTGAAAGTTTCTCTCATAGATACCATCACTTGCTGAAAGCCTTCAACATCGTTGAGGAGGCCGTTGAGCGCTGCATCTACAACATTGACGTCGTCGCGGAATTGCTTCAAGAGGAGCGTGACCTTGACGGAGACCTGGATGAGTGTAGACACGCCCACTACAATTGAGAGAGGGTCCGCCATGCTGCATGGCTGTTGTGGTGGAATTTAGGCCGATTCTTGTTTTCGATCAGGCTGAAGGAGTCTTGAGGTTCAAAAGATATAGGCGTCTCGGCTGTGTTCACGAGATCACCTGCATGCAGATAGGCAGGCTGGATTCAGCCACTCACGTTACCTTCACATTGACCTCAACCCTATCTAATCAGGAAGACTTGTCAACATAGAAGCTATATCCCTGTAGCAATAGTAAGGAGCAGAATGTCCATAGACTACGAAGACTTCCAAAGATCTTCAACTGTGCAGTCACATGACGTCCCATGTTTCCTTTTCAGCCTTGCGCCTTGTTCATTGCTCTATTTGTCCTAATATACAGATACCAAGAGCAGTTACTGTATAGACCTAGACATTGATGGCCACGTCACGCTAATCTAGACTATCTACGACGACGCTACCAGCCCTAAACCGCCATGTTTCAGCCCTATCTCAAGATCAACCATGTTTGCTCCACACCACATGTCGAACTACGCATGACAGGCGAAGTTCCCCTGAAGCAGTTCGTAGTGGAGACTGCGAGGACGCCACGAATCGGGAACACCTCAGGAACTGCTTTTTCCTGTCATCCTGGTTATTGAAAATCGAAGATGCGACGACGGAGCTTCTGAAGAACCTCCCATTCCAAATAATATCTCTGGACACATCAACTGTTGTCTATAGCGACGTCATGAAGGGTAGCTAACGCCATAATTTGCACATCACTTATCTTGTTATTAGATCCCATCCCGATATCTGATATGGCTTCCTTCCGCAGTCACTCACTCTCACGTCCCAACCAGCACCCTCAAATCCTCCTCCAAAACCGCTTCTCACTCCCGAAAACGAACCCGAATCTTCAATGCAGACCCCTACCTTCCTCCCTCACCTCAAAAAAAGTATCTCACAAAGCACCCTCGCAAAACACATCTCCACAACCACCACGCCGTTTCACTACCCGTTCACGATCCGATCCTAGCTCACCACGTTTCCTTCCCTCCCCCGTACTATTTTCTGACCTGCATGTCCCACATCGACTTTGTATAATGTAAATGGAAGCAAAAAGAAAAGGGTGTGGAAGGGGAATGGAAGGATGTGAAACGAGGAACCTCGTGGTTAGGGGAAAAAGGAATTTGGGGACATGGGGTATGAGTCGGGGGTAAGTGGCTAGGGGCAAGAGAGGTGAGTGCAAGAGACACGCAAGGAAGCAAGTATGCGATGTTCGAAAAGATTGGTGTGAAAAATGCAATGCAATGTAATGAGCGTTCTAGGGGTATCAATCGCAACCCATCAATCCCCCAACCCCAACACCAAAAGCCCGCATAAAATCTAAAACCAGCACAACGTAACATAACGCCAAACTAAATTATCCCATCCCAGTATCCTCTTCCATTTTCCCAAAATCCAAACTCCAAAATAAATCTCAATGCCCTACCTCCCCGGCCCAAAAACCCGATGATACCGTTGACTTCCACTCACCCCCGCTGATAACTCCTCTGCAAACCCCGCGTCTCCGAATACCACACTCTTACTCTGCAGGGTCCAACACACTGCTTGGTTAGGACTCCCCGTATACGGATTCCTCGGTGTAAGGATCCAACCCCTTGCCAGCCTATCATAAGTCCTAGCCTTCACTGCGTCAGGAACAGCGATGAGAAGCGTATTCGAGTGCTGAAAGGGGGCGAAGATGATGGCTTTGGGTTGGGGGTGAGGGTGAGGTATATATTGTTGTTGCTGCTGTTGTAGTTGCAGTTGTGGCGAATTCGCAACAGGATTCGGCGGCGAAATAACCATGGGCCCGCAAACCTGTTCGGAAGCTCCCGATGCCCATGGTATGCCGCGCGTAATCAGTGTGCTGACAAAGTTGAGGAGTAATGTGAAGGCTAGATGGCCTTCGGGAGTGCTGATGTAGTGTTCGGCCATGAACTGTGGGTGGAAGAATAAGTCTATGAGCTGCGGAGTGAGTTGTGCGTGCTCATTCGGACTGTTTCGGAAGCCCGAGGAGATGTGTGAGAGCCAGCTAGGCCCGCACTCGAACGAGCATGCCAGCGTTTGGATGAATATGTTTTTGAGTCCTGCGGCTCGGGGATGTGGGTGATGGTTTGGAGGTGTTTGCCAGGATGTCCAAACTTGGAGGCTTGGAATGGCGTACTGTATGCATAGATCGATGAAGAGTTTTGCCCGTTGAAGGTGATTGGGAAAACTTGGGTTTGGCTGTGCCCGGTGTGGGAGCTCGAGGAATATGAGATCGAGTTGAATGTATTCAGCTTGTCCGTCTGAAGATTGATGGAGGTTGGTAATGCTCCTCCTGTCGAAACGTGGAAGAGGCGTTCCAGGCGATGACATGACATCCAGATGTGTAGGCCGTGAGATCCAAGATATCGATCCATCATGAAGCTGTAGTGGAGTTCCTGTCGTACACAATGCTACCGGATCCCGTGCCGCAATTCCAACAAGGAGTAATTGTCGTAAACATTCATCCTCGATATTCGGCCGTTGAAGTGGTGTTGCTGGTGCCAACGCCAGAGGGAGACCCGATGTATTCAGTGCAATCGCCGTCCGATCTCTATTGGCATCCAATCGTCGCAGATATTCAGGGAGGCGAAGATTCCCACCAGCCTTCATACTGAAGATCTCCGCAATCCTCGAGATGAACGACGTAGTTTCCGAAAGCATGGCCAACCCCGATGGCGCGTGTTGACTGCTGGGACTGGAGTGTGCGAGCACAGAATCGTGTTTGTTGACCATGCATTGTCGACTGAAGAAGGGGAGGAGTGAACAGATTCGCGCCTGATATCCAGAAAACAGTGGCATAACCTCTCTGGCAAGACGTAATAGATGCAAGAAGAAATCCCCAGTGAAGCGGAAGACACTCCATGGCTCGTCCTCGCCCTCTTCGGTCAAGCATGGGACCAAGAAAACGTGGCTCTGGCCCATCCGCATCTCATGAGCGCACCATGCTCGTTCGAACCAGACAGAACTTAGGATTCGCTCGAGGAAAGATCGTAAGGAAGGATTGGCTTGCATGAATGGTGGGCTGAGTCCCTGGTTTGGATGATGTGTGTTTGAATCAGCCACCGTATACTGCTCGACATATTGCTGCAAAAATATTTCCTCGTGCTCATCAACTGAGATATCGTCCAGGGCCACAACGACGGTCCTCGCGTTCCGATATATCAAATCGATAGCGCCCAAAGAAGTAGATTTTTCTGCTTCGTCGTCTTGATTGATACACACCTTTGAAGCAGTTAGCCATCAATCCAATACCAACTTTCCCGTCTCATTCAATATACTAACCTGATCAAACCACAACCCCTCTCCCTCCTCCATCTCCCTCACCGCCGCCCCAAACATCCCCCTCCCCACTGGCAGCGGAAACTGCTCAACGGTCCTAATCCAACCAAACGGCAAATCCCCCACCGGACTCACAACCCTCCTCGGCATATCCCGATTCACCTTCTTCCAACAATAACTCAGGGCCACATAACTCTCCTCCTCACCCACAAAATCCACATCATTAATCAGCCTCAGCACCAACTGATCCTGCACCGTATCCTTAGGCAAAAAGTCCTTGGCAACGGTCGGAGCCACGCGGGTAAGATCCTGGAGCAAGCGTTCCGCCTCGATTGGAGAATGGGGGATAGCCATGGAGCTCGACGGCCAATCAAGTCTATCCCCTTCTCTCTTCAACAGTGCGTTTGCCGTCCTCGGGTCCACAACGTGAGCCTGCAGATGTTGGCTATCCATATCCTCATCCTCGAGCTCGACAAACCCCGCCTGACCCTGATACACAAACGACGGATAATTTGGGGCCGCCATGAACATATTCTCCGCGGAGGTGAGTAGCACCTGGGTACAACTACCTTCGACAAGAACGAAAGAAGGAGTAGTAGGTAAGTAGCCGTGGGGTAATATAAAATAAAATAAACGTGTCCAACGGACAGTCAACAGAATCAACAGGTCAACAACAAGTCGAGTCCACAACCAACGATCAGTTCAGAAGAATCAGGCAGCAAACCCTCTTTTCAAGGATATACCAGCTGCCCCTCCCGTCCATCTACTACCTGAGCACCCCACCATGAAGCGGCCCCCAGGCATTCCCACCGCATTACCGTTCAACGCCACCCTTGTATCGAGCCCGTCCGGGATAACGATCAGTTTGCGGCATCCGATTGCGAGAGCGACAACCCCAGCAAAGCCAACGGATCTACCCACCCATCCATCATGACGTCGGGGCTTGATCTGGCAAACGCCGTTCCGAATCACTCGAGTACCGTACAGCCCAAGTGCCCAGCCAAAACTATGTGCCCCAGTGTCTGTGTGTGCCATAGTTAGCCCAGCGCAAAACAAATATGAAGCAAAGAGGCTTTTTCTTTCCTGTGCCCCGGCCCGCACAAGTATCTGCATTTATGATCCGCCCATCACACCTTCCACGAGCCTTCTAGAAGCAAAAAAGCAAGCACCTCATTGGCACATCTCAGTCCTTAATAACCCCTCAATACGCAGAACGGATACGATAGTACGCACAGACCCCGCCCGATCTAACGCTACTATCTCGTGCTACCGAAAACGGACAAAGCGGCCTTGGGGCGTTGAACCATCTGAAGCAAGTCGTGCAAGAGAACTGCCCTCTCGTCCAAAAATAAACATAAAATAGCAACACCCACAAAACGTTCCAAAACTAAATTTCAAAAGCCAAGCCAAGCCCTAACCAGTATCGAGTCCCAACCCCCCTCCAGCGCCAAACTGTTTCTGTTTCGAAATTCGGGACCTGTGCAAACCACAAAGCCTGTACCCCATCTACGCCCAACGGGCCGCCCTGATACATCGTGACAAATTCCCAAACAGATCACATCAATCGATTTTAGCGTTTGCAAGCTTGTTAACCGGGTTCGTGAGCACATTCGACAATCGCAAATTCTTCCGTTTGTACTTGCTGTGTTTGCGAAGACGTTTCCGTGCAACCATGACCGGCACCGACGACTTTGTGACGAGATAGTTGCTAAAAGAGCCCAGCAAAACGCTGAAAATAGGTTAGCAAACTTGCAATGAATCAGATAGATGGTTGGCTGCCTTACCCTTTCAAAGCACTACGGCCTCTAGACCCTAGGATTACCAATGTGGGTTCCAGGAAGTCAATCTGTCAAACAAGTGTCAGTAGCACGCCATAAGTGTCAAAACGGCCCGGCACTCACCACTTCCGTGATCATGTGCTTGGGGCTCTTGCAGTGGAAGACCTCGACTACTACCCGGACTTGCAGGCGGGTCTTCCTAAGGAGTTTCACACAACGATCCGATACCTCCACAGCAGCTTGGTATCTCTCTTTTTCTTCATTGCCCATCGCATTGACATCGACATCCGTAGCGGACATGCTGTTGGCCAACGGTGAGGGGCCAGGTCCCAGCTTCTCGTTCGACATATCCTTATGACTCGAAAGGGTCTGCAGCAATGAGGCACCTTCTTGTTGTGCCGTTGTTGTTGTGGTTAGTGTTGTTGTGCTTCCCGTAGCTGCAACACCAGGACCTTCTCCGCTCACGCCCGTTTCCTCGTCAATGGCATAAACCGCGAGGAGAGTATCCCCGTCACGAAGCACCGTACCAATCGTCCACTCCAAAGCGTATGCCGCTTCTTCGCTAATGTCGGTCGCTACAAGATACACTCGCTGCCGCCGCAAACCGGCCTCGGCATCTTCGTGGAACTGGCGCCACCTACCCCGAATGACTTGGCGGACACATCGATGGGCCTCCGGACTTGAGTGGATTGGTGATATGTTCATTGCCAGCCTTTGAGCTGACTTGATGTCCGATAGATCGCCTTCCGTGTCGGAGCTCATCGGCGTGGACATTCCAGACCCCCCTGCGTCAAAGTTGGTGTGAGGATGCACGCCTGATTTCTTGCCAGCCATCCTCTCGCCATCTGGACTGGTTACCGAAATCGTAGGCTCAAGCAGAGACCTCACTTTGTAGATATCCGAAACTTCTTTCCCTGGCGGAGAGTCAGTACCTTTGTATTAATATACGAAGAGCTGGAGACTTACGCTCATCTTCGGCCGCGGCTAGTAGGCTCTTCGCTTTCTTCTTTTCTGCGCCACGCTTCTCAGCACCATTGTCCTGTCGGGTGCGGCGTCTGCCTCTCCCCTTGCGCTGGCGCACCCCCTCGTCACCCGAACTTCCGTCTGAATCTTCCCCCGCGCTCGTCTCTAATGCCTCCTCATCGTCGGAGCTATAATCGTCGATAGCCAACCGCACTCCGCCCCCAGGCGCAAGAGTTTCTCCTTTGGTCGGATCCGAGCCTTTGCGGGTGGGTAGATTGGCCAATGTTCCACTAGAACGCAACAATGCAGCATCTGAAAGTCTGCGGTATGCGCTTGTCATGTCCACAACTTTTCCTGAATCGGTAATATATTTCCCCGGATCGGGCTTCAGATTAAACGAGTTATTGTTCAGCCTGCGACCTCCGGGAGACACGGATCGACCAGGTCCCGGTGAGCTGGATTTCGGGGCCAACAATCCACCCAGCGAGTTGTGTCGAGCGCGGTCTCCCGAGGAGCCGTGCATGTCGGGCGAGGTTCCGTACACAGATGACATGGCACGCGAGTTCTTCTTTTTCCCCAAGGGCGCACCCTGGGTCACGCGCTTGGGCATAGAATGCGCCTCAATAGTCGGCAGCATATCGAACTGGTACGCAGACTCCAAACGGGGACTGCCCATGCGACCTGAGGGCGGGGGAGACGTGGGGCCGCGACTGACATTTCGAGCTGGCGGCGGGGACTGCGAGCCGAGCATGCTGCCGTATCTGGGAGCTGGACTGCTTCCAGGGCCTCTGCCGGCAATCGACGACTGGCGGGACGATGGCGGGCCTCCGATGTCCAGCATGCTTCGCACTGGAGACACAGCAGCAGCAGGGCTCTGCGCGCGGTTTCCGAGGTGAGGGCTTTCAGCGCGACGGGGGCCTGAGGAGCGACCCTCCAGCAGGGCCATGACCTCCCGCCGTTCCTCATCAAGGGCCGATTCGAGAGACATTGTATGCGACACTAGGCAGCGAGCTTGCGATTTGCGTTGAGGCTGGCTGTTCTTGATCTACTTGGCGTGGATATGGATGCGCGTGCAGTGTCTGGGGCGCGTGGGGTAGTGGGGTTCCTGAGGGGGGAATATTGATTGCAGAGGGAGCGCGTGTCTGGGTGTTTGCAGCAATCAGAGGCGCGTCCAGCGTCGAGCTGGAGAGCGGTTGGGAATGATGGCGTAGCGATATGGGATGGGTGTGTGGGGTAGCGTGGTACGGCTGTTGGGTACCTGGGAGCTGTCTGGTGGTTAATGCGTCATTGGCGGGGCTGTCACTCTTTGTGGCCTCAATGACCGTCGCAATCACTCAGGGGCGACAAGGGCTAGGGGCGTAGTGAACGACGGATGGCGTGGCGGGGTAGTGCTCGAGCGACAGCGAGGGCGGACGTGGTAACTTTGTAGCGATGGGGTGGTTTGGGTTAGCCGCTGTCGGAGAACAGAGGGTTCCCAAGAACTGTGATGCTGGACGACATAAGGAAGGGTGAAAGGAGGTCAGGGCAGAAAGAAGAACCGTGGCGACAGTAAGCGTGACGAGGGCACGATGGGTTGTGGGGAGTTGTCTAGTCTCCGTGATGGCTGAGGGGTTTGGGGAGAGAATCGCGCGCAACTTTTCTGGGCATCAACTTGGCGCTGCGATTCCTTCTGCACGTCAATTGCAGTGTTGGACGTGCTGCATGCATCGAATGGCCGACAACAGCCCATATCCACATTGGCGCATGCAGTTTGCGCTCAAAGCCAACACGGCTGCACCTCTCTAATCAACAGAAAGTCGTTCCACACCTGCATCTCGAGGATATGTGCCAACCTCCACGATGCTTGGCTATCACATGATGGTCGTCTAGTTGCTGCGCCACCTGCGTGGACTGCCGACTTTTTCCGTCACCCATGTCGGTGGCTGGTCAACATTACCGCATCTAATATCAACCCAACAAACGTCACGAAGAGACAACCGCTATTCAAATACTGGCCAGCACATCACCAGGATGAAGAACTGTCGTTTGCCTGAGCCATACGTATACCCGTGTAAGAAAGAACAAATCGTCCGAAAGACTGTCATTTGGTATCATCAGTACCAACGACAATTGAACACTGTGAACCTGTCTCCCCAAACACCTTTTATCCCCTATCCAGAAATACAAATCCGAAAGCGTTTGTTACAGCACCGTCATCATGCAATACAAGCAGATAACTCAAACCCATTCCAGACCCAAGTCATCACATCAAAACACCCGGCCAAAGCACCTCAACGACGTCCCCAAACACTATCCTCCACCCTCTTCAACCCCGTACTACCCGCCTTCCTCGCTTTGGTAGGCACACCCGTGTCTTCTCCACCCATCAGCCTGCCCTTGGTGGGACTCTCCAGCACCCTGGTTCTACCGTAGAGTGCTGCATCGCTCCCATCGTCGACATGCTGCTGATCAAACTCCGCATCACGCTTGAAGAGGGCGAGAATGTCCTTCATGCTGAGTTTGCCGATAGCCTTGCCGCCTTCAATAGCTGCCTGAGCAAGCTTGCGCTTGGCTTCTTGGAGTTCGAGGATGCGCTCTTCAACGGAATTGTGGATGGAGAGGCGGTAGACTGTCACGTCTACGGTCTGGTTGAGCCGATGGACACGGTCAATTGCTTGTTCCTCGACAAACTACTATGTGTTAGCGACATCTATCATCATTTATGTTGGGGTTGAGTGAGATTCACGGGATTCCAGAAGGGTTCCATGATAACGACACGACTAGCAGCGGTCAAGTTGAGTCCAAGACTGCCGCACTTCAGACTACACAACAACACTCGCGTTCGCTTATCGTTGCGAAGCTTATGAAGACTAGCTTCACGAAGATCGTTTCGCATGCTACCGTCGTATCGGGTGAAGTTGTAGCTCTCGCGGCGCAAGAACGGCTCGATCAAGTCAAGCATAGATGTGAACTGCGAGAAGACAATGACCTTGTGATCCGGAGTCTCCTTCTCAAGGATCTGGAGCAGCTGCCGAATTTTTGTCGATGGTGTGAGCTTGGACGCGTTGTACTCAATATCCGACTCTTCGGATTCGGATTCATCCGAGTCAACCTCAGAATCCGACTCCTCGCTGTCTGAATCCGCATCCTCATCTGAGGCGGTCTCTTGATCGGAATCAACCTTGATGACCTTCTGTTTCTTCTGGAACTTCAGGCGGAGAACTGGCAACTCGTCTTCATCATCCGTATCATGGACAATGAAAGAGTCGTCCTTCTTCTTTGATGGGGTATCTTGCTCTGATGCAAAAGAGTCTGAATCGTCAGATCCAAGAGTATCACCACCCCCGTCCGCGTTTTCGTCGTCTGTTCCACCGGCTTTTCCAAGGTGGGAAGCTGTCTGCTCGCCTTCCGGAACAATCCACTCGCCCTGGTCTTCATCCTCATCATCACTGTCAAGAACAACGCGACGCTGCTTTGAGGACTTGGAAATCTTGGGAACATCTTCGAGTTCGTCTTCAGAACCCTCCAACTCCGGCACTCGGTGCTTCTCTTCCTTGCTGTGCTTGTGCTTGTGTTTACGATGCTTCTTGTGTTTCTTAGACTTCTTTGTCGAGGCATTGAGGTCTTCCTCGCATTCGTCGCATCGAATGTTACCTGCAGTGGCATTGTCTCGCGTCAAAGCAAGCTGGCAGATGTCACAACGCTTTGTCTGAACACTCAATCCGCCAAGTAGATCCGCAAGGTCATCTGCATCGGTCTGCGATTTGCGAGGGGTCTGAGTTCCAGATGGAGCGGATGATTTAGATCCAGTTGTCAGAGCATCCTTATCGTCCTTGACGTTGCTCTTCGTTAGGTCAGGATGGTTGCATGCCTGTCGTAACCGAAGTAGTAAGACCAACGCTCCAATATAATCAGTCTTTGCGCCACCCATCATCTCCGCAAGGCGAGATTCAGCACGGCTTGACAAGCGGTCGTAGAATTGGCGCTCCTTCACGGTGAACTCTCCTATGATGGTTTCAACGTTCCGGTCGACAATCTGAAATCCGCCATTGTCCTTGCCACCCTTGCCACCAAAGTTGAGAGCACCTTCTTTCTTCAAGACATCCTTGGTCCGTCGCTTCATGAGGGCCTTCAAAAAAACCTGAAGTCGCTTCATCGCAAGGTTACCGCGACCACCCTTCATAGGTCCAGTAATGGAGTCCTTCCAGTTCGACAGGTTACAATAGGGTTCGATGCGAAGGAACTTGATTAGGCTCTGAAGTTCGTCCAGGTTGTTCTGCATCGGAGTGCCGGTGAGACACCATCGATAGTGTGAACGAACCTCATAGCATGCCTTCGTCATCTTAGCGTTCCGGTTCTTGATCGTATGCGCCTCGTCAAGTATGATCCGATACCAGTGAACGCCGAAGCATCCCTTCTTGCTCTCGTCGGTAGATTGTGCATGCTCAGAAGAGAGAACCTGGTAGGTGGTGACTACGACGTCGTAATTCTTCAACTTGTCGACAGACTTCGTGCGGCTCGGTCCGTGGTGGACTAGAACCTTCAAGCTGTGCGATTTGGTGATCTTTGTGCTGATCTCGGACTCCCATTGCTTGATGAGAGCCAAAGGCGCTATGATCAGCGTGCCTTTACCAACCATAGGTTGGATCTTGTTCTTCTTATTCTCAGGTTCAACGCCCTTGCCCGGTCTAGGATTCGACAGGATCAGAGCGATAGACTGCACTGTCTTGCCAAGCCCCATGTCATCAGCCAGAATACCGCCTTTAGGAAGCTTGGCCTTCTTGTTGTGTGCACCAGTCTCTTTCTCGATCATCCAGGCTACACCTTCCACTTGATGTGGAAGCAGCTTGACCGTCATTCCTTCGACTGTACCGTCGTCCTCCTCGTCATCCTCGTCGTTGTCAGAGCCGGTCTCCTCATCTCCCTTGACTTTCAGGTCCTGGAGTTTGTCGGCAAGCAGATCAGCGACCTCCTCCTTGAGCTTCTCAACTTTCTTCTTCCGACCCCGGGTGCGTGGGATCCGCTCATCTTCGCCATCGAAAGCTCCTTCAAGCAGGGCTTTGATGTTTTCGTTGGCTTGAGTTGAGTCGACATATGCATACGGATCCGGTGCGCCGAACTGGTGACCCTCGGCGCGGATGATTGCGTCGGGATCAAAGTTGTCGTCGTCGTCGATGATGATTGTCTGACGCGAGCCATGTGGGTTCAGTGGATTGAAACCGTGATTCACAGACGGGAACCCACTCGCACCACCTAGAGAAGAGTACATGGTGCGATTTGGAGGCGGTATGGATGGCAGGGGAGCATTGGTCGGGCGGGGCGCCGGAATACCCTGTTGCGGCTGTCGTGGCTGGAACAGTGAAGCCGGTATCTCACAGAGGTCAGATCCAGTGGACGAGGCCAGACTATAGCGAGAACCTACTTGCGGTCTATCCCGCTGGGAATTGTATGTTGAAGATGCACCAACGTAGCCAGACTGCGATGGGGCCTGCTGCTGGGGAGCGCGTTGTGGGGCTGCAGAGTTTGTAGAGGACGCGGGGCGTGGTTGTGAGGGAATCCGATGGTGTTCCGCTCTTGACTGGCCCGGTTTGGGCACGTTGAACATGCTCGAATGCTGGTCCTTGGGCACGTCCTTCTTCAGCGGGTTTCGCAGGGGGCTCGCCTTTCCGAATTCTGGGGAGTTATTTGTCAGATCTCGTAGAGGCTTGGGGACAAAAGGCTCAGTACGCGACGGAGGCGCTGGAGGGTTCTGTTCTCGAACCATCTTTCTGGGATCTTGGCGGGTTGTCTTTTTGGTTGTTGTCCGATCAGATGGTTTCTTTCGGCCCTGCACTTCAAATGGCGGGGTTAGGGGCAAGTCGCGGGAGTGCTCCTCGTCGAAAAGCGAGCTGGAATTGCCGAGAAAATCGGTCGAAGATCGGTCGCCTACGGGGCTCGAATTCTGGTCGCTGTCTATGTAGTCCAAGAGCCTATCCCAGCCGTGTGCCGCCTGCTGTGAGGCCCGGAGCGCCGCAGCGTCGTTGTTGCCTGTCAAGGGAGCCTTGAATTTTGGCTTCTCGGGCGAGGAAAGAGTATCGATCGGGCGGAACTGGCTGCGATACTTCCTCGGGCTGTTATTCATAGACTGCGAGTCCGTTAAAATGCCAGTCCTCTTTTTATGGTGGAATTGGGTGGGCAGGTAGACTTACGGGCTTGTTTATGGTCGCGGTCGTGGTACCTGTCGTCGCGGATGTTTATTTCTGAAGTGGCGGGCGCGAATCTTGGCACTCGTCACCCAGCAACCCTAGCGCTGGGACCTGGGTCGCGTCTTCGCGTTCTCGTCCAAAGCACCACCGCGTGATCACGGGTGCACAACAACCAGTCCGGCCCGTCCATCACCGTGGTTCTTCAAGGATCTCCTGGGCCCAATGGCATTTTATTACAACTAGAGCCCACGTGGAATTACTATTATGGCACAAGAAAGCGACTTAAGTCTCCAAGCACCTGAATTTCAGTCTTGACAAGCTCCCACCAATCTCCTAGATAGCTACATACAATACGATTCTCCTCCCAAGTCACTTCCACGGTTGTTTCATCTCCTTCTGTATCTCCAACGTCAATCTACTCCCGTAAACCCCTCAACACAACAGTCCCCAATAGCATATATAAGATCCCCCCTCCACCAAGCATGGCAGCCGGTGCCCTGCCCATATTCCCAACCGCAAACGCATAAGCAACGGCTGCCACGTCGGCGGTATCTGTCGCTATATTGGCCCAGAGAGCCCTTTTGATCTCCCTTCTTCCTCCATCTGGGCCAGTCTTGTCCTCAGCAGTGAAAAGGAGCTCCCCGAGCGCCACGTCACGAATGCCAACCAGGCGAGACAGAACCAAGTATGCCGCTGGGATGGGTAACTGGAACAAAGCGCAGCTCCAACGAGGCGCGACGATTAAGGCTGCTCCGAGGGCAACACGCATGACTGAGAACGCTTTGAGAACATTGGCTGACGTCGGCGACAGTGTTTCCGGGTGATCGTTCATGAGCTTGGGCGGAAGCAGTGGCTCGGACTGGTGTGAGAGCGATGGTGGTGCCATATTTCCGGGGTAGTAGTGATGCCTTTTCGGAACGATAGGCGATGTTGAAGTTGAGGGAGGTTTTAGATCTGCTTCGAAAAGTAGGAGATTTGATGTGGAAGATTTGACTGTATGGTGGTTAACAACTGACGGAGAACTCGACCCTTTTATCATCCATACCTTAGGATAGATGACATCCAATGTATACGACGACATCTTCAAGCCCTCGGATACTTTATGTCATGCTCGCCCAGACACCCGCAGACACCCGCAGCCACAACACGTCCTTGAGTTCGAGATAACGGCTAGGCAACCATGGTAACAAAGACTCACCCAGCCCAGCTCTATTTATTCCGGTTCTTTCAGTGAAACCGTCCTCGGAGGGTCGCCATCAATTCGTCCGACTACGAATCGGAGCGATCATTGTGCCGCTATACCTTATCGAGTTAGACAACATAACGTTATGCCTCCCCCGCGAAACGATTTAAGCACCACCGGCCTGCTCCCCATCCCTAACAATTGATCTTCATACGACCAGCCTAACGACATTCTCGCATATTTCGACATAATGTCTTCCGAGAACAGAAAGAAAGCTAGCACTCCCAAGGAAGTCCCCGATATTGGCGATCCCGAGAGAAAGAGGGTACTCAATGTACTTGCTCAAAGGAGATATCGTGAGTTTTACTTGATTTGGCGGAGAGCGTTCTAGTGGTCCGTTTCTAAAGTTTAGACAAGGCCAAAGGCGGAGAGAAAGAATGGCAGCTTTAGAAGCACGTGCTCAAGGCTCATTGACCCATAATCAAGCACCTGGCAGAGGCGTGCAACTTGGTTCCGACGACCAAACCAGATCCACACCAAGTTCAACATCTGAAGAATCAGGCACAGTTGACGAAATTACACGAGAGTCTGTGGAACTGTCTTCGGCAATGATGGACTTTGGTCAGGATTCGATCGACCTGTCCTTGTTTCAAGATTTTAGTATGTCCAATATCCACCACAGAATATATGCCCCTTTGCACAGGGTGTAACCCCCTTCAGGCCATCAACTAATATTCTCCCCAGATCTTGATCCCCTCCCCAATCCCCCAATATCAACCACCAACCCCACACACCTCATCCCCACCTCCCAAACAGCACCCTCATACCCCCCCTTCACCTTCCCCCTCTCCCCCGACGGCGCCCTAATGAGCATCCCCGCCCTCTCCACCATCCGCGCCTTCGGCACAATAGCCACCTGCCTCAACGTCATCAACCAAATCTTCGACCCCTTCTACCTCCACATCATGCCTCCGAACCCCTCCCTCCCCCTCCCCCCAAACCTCCACCCCACCCTCATCCAATCCACAATCCCGCACCACCCCATCCTAGACACGCTCCCCTGGCCCTCGGTCCGCGACA
The DNA here is from genome assembly GCA_010015725.1 of Amniculicola lignicola CBS 123094. NCBI lineage: Eukaryota > Fungi > Ascomycota > Dothideomycetes > Pleosporales > Amniculicolaceae > Amniculicola > Amniculicola lignicola. Next base: position 203,211 of record ML977580.1, read on the forward strand.
AGCTAATCTGCATGCTCAATCTGCCCTCTGCCATGCGGCCGCCCATAGCGCGCGACGATGCCAGCAACGGGCAGGCCAAAGCCATCCTCGAGATTGTGGAGGATCTGGACGATTCGAGGGATGGGGTTCGGGTGCATGGGAATAGTGTGGGGTGGGATGACAGTAATGAATTAGTGGAGGAAAGTTGGGAGATCGGCGAGAAGTTTTATAGGAATTGGTGGTGGTGTTTGGATGCGAGGGTTGTGGAGACGAGTAATAGGAGGAGAGGGGAGAGGGGGTTGAGGGCGCTGCGGTTGATGGATGGTGGGGAGTGAGGGGGGGTTGGGTGAAGAGAAGGGGGGGAGGTGGCTCATGTGGAGTGTTGGATAGTGGGAATTGGGAATGCTGGGAGGATTTAATGGTTTATGAGCGATGTTGGCATGTCTTTGGATAGATTAGCTGTATTAGTAGTGCTCGCATATAGCTTTCGTTCGATATAAAGATATTCTCCACGGACAGTTCACAATGTTCATCACCTGTTTTTCCTCACCAGTTCAGACCCGACTCCACATTAATACCAACAACCAGCCCCGCCCCAGACGCATGAACTGTGCATGTCACCCAACCCACGCATGCACAACACAGCTGCAGCCTCCCCTCCCTACCAAGGTTCCCCCTCGTTGAAGCTTATGAAATCGTGCATGAGAACCAAACAGCAATCCACATCCATTCCACTCGCATCCTTCCCAAACAGGAAACATAAAACCGTCCAATTCATACACTCCTGCTGTATTAACAACCTCAAGCACTATCTATCTCGAAGAAAATTCCGCCCTCACCATTGAAATATGAACAACATTTCCCCCAGCGCCAATCGCTTCCCGAGCTGGGGTATCCATTCCATTACTCGAATATTTCCCAGTTCCTTAAAGACGTGCATGCCTTGCACAATTTCCAACCGATCCTACGTACACCTCCCCCCCATCCCAATATCAATATCCCCGCGTATCCTTTTACAAGTACGGCCCATCCCACCCATCCCTCTTAATCTTCATAAGGTTCGCCTGTTTATGCGGCATACTGATTTCACGCTCTTTATAAAACCCCGTATCCATGAGATACTGCGCAAGCCTATAATGCCATTAGCCATTTGCCCACAACGCATCTTCCCCGCAGCATACGACTTACTTCTCATTATCCACCCTGGGTTCCAAAATCACCGTATCCGTCCGATTATCCGCCAACCACATATAATGCACCAACGCACTAATCCACACCTTGACCCTATGCATCCCCCTAAACTCCTGCTCGCCCACCAACGCATGGATCCCGCGATCATAGTCTCCCACATGGGGCAAGTACTTCCCCAATTGGTCTTCCTTGACCCAATACAGCTCGAAGAAGCCAAAGGGCTTGCCGTCCCAACACCCAATGACGGGAAACAAGTGCTTCGACGACAGGGCGTTTTTGAGAAACTCTTCTTGGTGCGATTGGGGGCCGTCTTCGCCCCAGAAATGCGAGACGCGCGGGTCGTTCATCCATTTGTGGAGGTATTCGGGGTCGGACATGCCGAGGCTTAGGGAGCCGAAGGTGGGGATGGCGGAGTCAGAGGCAGTAGAGACGCCGGAACTTCGGTGCGAGGGGAGAGTGTAGGAGGACACGGGTCCACGATGGCGCAGCGGTTTGTTTGAGATGGACGCTACACGGAAGGAGAGATACTGGCCGACGCTGGGAATGAAGCGGGTGTAGAATATCTCTCCTTGTCGAGGGGGCTTGGGGCGAACGGGGTGCCGGATGTTGTTTGTGAATATGTATTGGGGAGGCGGAGGAGGGTAGTAAGTGGGGAGGTGGCTGGTTGAATGGAACTGTCCCGGAGCAGTAGGTGACCAGAGACCTTGAGATGCCTGATCGATTTGGATCTCTCGAGGGCCCTCTATCCCACGGACAGGAGAGCTTGGACGTGAGGGGAATGGTGAACCAGAGGGAAAGGGTGATTGTGACATCGGGGAGAGGGTGAAGAGATAGATGCGAGGATCGAGTTGCCAGAAGGACCGCCGGGACACAAACATGTTCGTCCAGCCATCTGGAGAGCTGTCATCTTGTGATACACCCACATTCGAATCTTCGCTCGCCACTAAGCCCATGCGCTCAAGCTTGGGGAGTACGACCTTTCCCTTGAAGATACCTTCCCGATTGATCTTGATCCTCCACTCTCCTTCTGGCTTCCCGTCATCTGGAGTCTTCGCTGAGGCCGCAGTTCTGAGGAGGAGCTTTGGTTCCGGCTGGTGGAAGTACCAGTATAGCGTCGCCCAAAGCATCATTGCGAGCTGTCTGGTAGGTGAACTGGCGGGCTTGAAGTCATTGTTGCTTGGGTTGGATATCGAGGAGATATACAGATGATCGCCATTCAGGGTTGGGGTCTTGTATCGATGTACATGTCGTTTTGGCTCTATGTCTCCTTCTCCTGCTGCAGCCTCCTCGTCTACGGCGCTTGGCTCATCTTCCGAGTTCAATATAATAGTCCACCCTGGGGGGAATGGAGAGTGATGGTTTGTGAGATCGTTAGACTTGAAAAACAGTCCTCCAAATACGGGTGTGATGGAGATGTTCTGGCCGTTTGGGAGGTGGACGATAGAAGCGGGGGGTGCCATGACGAAGGCGGGGTAGATATCTCAAAAACAATGGAGGGTTAGAGCTGTAAAGTAGCAGAAGAGAAATGACGAGATGTTACAGTTAACAGCGGTCAGGGGTCATGGTATTGTGGGGTGAGAATTTGACAAGCCGGCGCCTAGTATCGGTAGTAGTTCAGGTACGCTCCTCAACAGCACGCGCACAATAAAGTCCCCTGGGGCAACAGACGAGTGTTGGGGTGCATTCGTAGGCGGCCGGGCCCGGCGATGAGATGCGGGGCGCCACCAGCGCCACAGATGAGATCAGCCCATCCAAAGGACAATTCCAACGGCCGCGATCAGGAGAGGTCAGACTTGGTCAAGTGTCTTCTAGAAGTCCGGCGCGGCTGGGACTGCCCACGGGAGTTGAGGCACATCAGTCGACACCAAGGCCGAGCCGTGCGGTGATTGGCTGGCCCTGTGAGGGGAGCTTTGAGCTCGGAACTCGGGCTTAAAAATGACGTTTGACTATCACAACGACGGTGCTCGACCAAGAAGCAGTGCCCTACCCTCTGCGACCTGCTCTCTCAACGAAGTCATCTATTTCAATTGCCTTCATATCGCCAATTGCCAAAATGTCTTCTACCCTCCTTCGCACCTCAGCTGTGCGCTCCGGGCTCCGGGTGTCCGCTCCCAAAGCCGCCCGCGCTGGACTGGCCGGAACAACTTTCATTCGAGGAAAGGCTACGCTCCCTGATCTGGCATGTGCGTATCAAATATCTTGGAGCATGGGGCAACGATACTGATAGCCATTCCAAGATGACTACGGCGCGCTCGAGCCCGCCATCTCCGGCCAAATTATGGAACTCCACCACTCCAAGCACCACCAAACCTACGTAACCTCGTTCAACACCTTCAGCGAGCAAATCGCGGAAGCAGCCGCGACATCCAACATCCAGCAGCAGATTGCCCTGCAGCCGCTCATCAACTTCCACGGCGGCGGCCACGTGAACCACTCGCTGTTCTGGGAGAACTTGGCGCCGAAGAGCCAAGGTGGAGGCGAGCCGCCAAAGGGCGAGTTGGCGGGCAAGATCAATGATGCGTATGGCAGCTTGGAGAAGTTCCAGGGAGAGTTTAATAAGGCGTTGGCGGGGATTCAGGGGAGTGGGTGGGCGTGGTTGGTGCAGGATAATGTGACCAAGGATGTTGTGATTAAGACATATGCTGTGCGTTGACTTGGACTGATATGTTCATGATTCATTGGTATACTAACACTTTCATAGAACCAGGATCCCGTCATTGGACAATTCCGCCCCATTCTCGGTATCGATGCGTGGGAGCACGCGTACTAGTAAGTATTGAGTTGTGGCGTATTGCATGTGTTAAAGATCTGACAATGGTAGTCTGCAATACCAGAACCGCAAGGCCGAGTACTTCAAAGCCATCTGGGACGTCATTAACTGGAAGGCAGCAGAGAAGCGCTTGGCGTAGAAGACCTAACAGTATCGCGTAGACTCCAACGTAGCACCGTGTAAGAACTAGATTTCGTTCGCTGCGACCTTGTCGTCGAAAGAATGAGCCCACCAACACATCACATCAAAATTGATACAATTCAACCACTTAGCTTCAAATGCCACATGTGTACTTGAACTTGATTTGAAATTATCTACACCACCTCGTCTACTCCAACTTCGGCTGCGGCTCCGCCAACCCAATCTTCCCCTCCTCATCATACACAATCTCCCTAATCTTCACACACCTCAAATGATTCCTCCCGCTAATACTCGTATCATGATAGAACAGATACCACTTCCCCTTGAACTCTGCAATCGAATGATGCGTCGTCCACCCCTTAACCGGCTCCAATATCCTCCCTCCATACGTAAACGGCCCCAGGGGAGAATCCCCAATAGCATAGCACAGGTAATGCGTATCGCCCGTCGAGTACGAGAAGTAGTACTTCCCATTGTACTTGTGCATCCACGCGGCCTCAAAGAACCGTTTATCGTGGTCACTCGCAAGGAGCGGTTTCCCCGTCTCCGGCGCCAGAATAACAACGTCTGTGACCTCTGTCGCGAGGGTCTTCATATCGGGATTCAGCTTGGCTACCTTTGCCGTCAGCGCCGGCCCTTCACATGCCTCCATGTTGGTATAGTCGTCCTGCACGAATTTGCCCTTGGTCCAGCACTGCAATTGTCCGCCCCAAATCCCTCCAAAGTACAAGTATGCGCCGCCATCCTCGTCCACGAAGCACGCCGGGTCGATGCTAAAACTGCCCTGGATGTAATCCGGCTCGGGTTTGAACGGACCCTCGGGGTTATCGCCCTCAGCTACGCCGATTCGAAACACGCCATCCTTGTCCCGCGCTGGGAAGTAAAGGTAGTATTTTCCGTTGGCGGTGGCGGCGTCGGGGGCCCAGAGCTGCTTGGAGACCCAGGGGATGTCGTCTTGCGAGAGGACGACGCCGTGGTCGGTTACGGGGCCGCCGACCGACTCCATGCTGAAGACGTGGTAGTCATTCATGTCGTATTGGTCGCCATTGTCGTTATCCTTGATGTCCGTTTCGCGATCGTGCGACGGGTAGATGTACAGTTTTGAATTGAAGACGTGAGCCGAGGGGTCTGCGGTGAAGATGTGGGTTGCGATTGGTTCCTTGTCTGCCATTATATCTAGCAGTTTCGATTCAATTGAATCGAATTCCCGTGAAAAAGTCAAGGAGTCCTGGGATGGTGGGGGAGATAGTTGGTGGCGTATGATATGCTATCAGGCATCGTGAGCTTTTTATTCAAAAAGCTACCCCTCCATCTACCCCGATCTCCAGCAAGGAGCCTCGCACCATCAACCTTCAACCCGTAGCTCGAGCACCATGGCAATTTACCCATATTAGCCATCGGGACGTCGAGCCTAGTGCCATCGCGTCGGATCGTAGCCAAGATGGAACTGTCATGTGCAGACTCCCAAGCTCAATGCTTGTATTCTACTTCGAACGGTTGCGCCTGGGAATTGACAAACGTTGGGAGTGAGATAGATCGCCTGTCTTTAGCCGTGTATTCATCCGCTGCAGAGGTGCCCATTGTGCGAGGAAATGCCGCGGGTTGATGGAGGGAGCGTGGCGGATGTCTTAGCAGAAGGATGTATGCACCAGCGGGAGTGCGGTGCGGGATATCGGGAGGGATGGCAACTGTTGACCGGGAATTATTTGATGGCTGGGGTGCACACGTGCTTGATGCATGATCGGATGACTAAGTTCGAGGGGAACTCGGGAAATGAAGTCGAGCATCTGTTGTAGCTTAGAGGTTTTGGAATAATTGGAGAGAAAGTTGACGCACTTGGACATGTAGACATAATTCTTCGTCGTTGAGATAGAAATATTGCGAAATTATAGGTGCGTCTGAAAATCGTCATCAGAAGTACAGCGCCTTTCAACCTCCAGCGGGACGAGTGGTATTAAATCATGGCAAAAAGGATGCGTAAAAGGATCTCTTTTTACGTATAATGAGACTAGATCATAGGGATTGATACCCTCTCCATGTCCCATCGGAGGTGAAAAAGTGCTGTTACATGTCCCCCCACCACCCGTAGTCTAAATCGAAAGATACATCTGCCACGATAGAAGTGTCTGGGTCCATCTGATCTAGAAGCCATATAAGAACAAACAATACGTGCCCTTCTTGCATTAAACCCATTAAACCCTGCAGATTCCACCCTTTCTTACATCCCGATAATATATCTATGTTCCCCGGTAGCTTTCACTTCTAATTTCATCCCCAACTCAATCTGTCCACCATTGCCCCTAGGAACACACAGCATCCCAAAGCAGGGTTTGAACTTGATTCCCGGGTCCACACGTCGATACTTCATCAAAGTATCCCACGGCTGTCTCTTATGCTCCTCCGCACTCTCAGGATCTACATTCGGGACATGACAACGCGCACAGCGAGCCACAACATCCAAATCCAGCCCTCTTTTTCCCATACCAAACTTCCACCACGGAAAGGGCGAGTTGGATGCAGGTTTAGCAGAGAGCGAGATACTCTTCCAACGATCTTCATCCCAAGCTTCAGTCCCTCGAACGAGGATATTAGGTCGAAAGCGGCGCACATCGATATTCAACCCCTCTGCTTTCTCAAGTCGTTCGTTCAGCTCTGCAATACTCTTCTCGCTCCCAACGAGGACCGGGAAGAGGTCTGCAAAACAGGTCGATGCATCCCTGCCAATCTGTTTCTTCGATCCGTTTCCGACCAAGGCTCGCGGCGAGTCTGACATGGGTGGTTTGTACACCAGCCTGACCTCTTTTCCAAAGAAGTCGTTGAAAGATCCAGTGACAGTGGGAGAGTAGCAATGTGCTGGCGTCGTCGTACTCCACACCGTCGCAGGAACAATCTCAGTGTTTTCGCCGAGCCATTCTTTGGAGGGGTGAGCGGGGATTTGGAACTCTAGTTTCTCGTCCATGGAATTGGGAGCTGGTGCTGTGATGGTCAAAGTATCGGTCTTGGTGTTGTACGATGGACGGATGAGAGTCATTCGAGCGTCGTTTCGGATGGTGAGGAATTTGTAGTCGGGGTAGGTCACCCACATCCATTGGCGGTCTGGTATCACGTCAGTACTGGCTCTTGTTGACAGGGGAATGAGAAGGAGTACCGAGGTCGAGACCAGTGGGAAGGAGACGTGCGGACGGCACGGAGATGCCATAGCAGGACTTGATGGGGTAAACGAAAAGCTTCGTGATTTCCGTTGGCGGGGGGAGAGGTCCATTTGTTGTTTGTCCGAGGCGACGAGTATAAAAAATATAGCTAAGGACAGGAAGGAAGAATACGGAAAGGATAACAGCGAGTTGGGAATTGTTCGACAGAGCCATCTTTGACCACGCAAGGGAGATTGTGAAGCTGTGAGATATTCAGTCCTTCTTTGACCTTTTCCCTGGATGTATGGTTTGTAACTACGTTTGTGGGGTATGCCTATATCTGTAATCTGCTATTCGCGCTAAACGCATCTGGACCCTCCACCCGACGAAGAATTATTACTGTGGTTGTTAGCGAAGGAAACTTACCTAAGTGGGAGACCGTGATCTGGACAAGACTCATTCGAAAGCACATGTGCGGTTCCCTCGGGCTTAATAATCGAATGTGGAGTTGGATGCGTACGATGACGGTTAGGACGCGGATGACAGAGACCCTGCATGAACTATACCACACCTAGTTCTTCGCGGGCGACATGACAGGTTCCATATGATTGGCTCACTGCAACGTTGGCGTGCATACATACATAAATCCACGTGGAATAGGTACCGACAAATATCGTCGATCAAAAATAGACACTGTACGGAAAGTGCATTGAAGACTCGATTCTCTAACACCATGCCATCATTACGTTCCATCACTCAACACGCATAACAACGCTTTGCAGGGGGGAATTATTATCGTCCAAAACGATTAACGGACAACGACGTGCCAATCGACAAACATGAACAGAAATACATTATGGGTATACCATACTAAAACCTCATCAGGGCTAAAGCGAAACATCAAATAACAAGATAAAGGAAAATCCGTGAAGGTGGTCTAGGCTCGTTCAAGCTTTACAACCAGGTGGTGAGACCCGGTCTACATGAGATCGAGGTTCGGGATCACTTTCTCAGTGAGGTTTGGGTGTTTGTTAAAGTAGAGAGCGCGAGTGCCGGTACCAGCCCGGTCACGGTTTGTTTGAACTTCTCTATCCCCAGTTCATTTCATCATTCCAGCCAATGTCTCTTTGTGAGATTACTGTGTGCTGAGAAATATTGCTGGGTCGCCGCCGCATCATGATCCTAGAGAATCTGGGCTCGTCCTTTGGTGGTGGCGGTGGTGGCTGATCTTGCTGCGACATCTGTGGGTGTTGAGAGTGCTGCGAGCTCGGCCGAGATATGTTGATTAGCTTCGGGATATATCTGCGGGAGCTCGTGCTCGGCGTATGATGCAGGAAGTTTGGAGGAACGCTCTGTCGAGGAAACTGCCCAAAGTTGGAGTACTGTGAAGTTGGGACCTGGACGACCTCCTTGGGGGTGTAGTTCATGTATGTGTTCTGTTGCTGGAAGTTTACGAGGTCCGGCGTTGGCACAAACCCTGCATTCGACCAGCTCGGTTGATGGAAACTCTGCGATACGGGTTGGGAAAAGTCTGTTGCCATTGTTGACATGCTCGCCGAGAAGCCCCCAAAAGTGTCCAATCCGTTGTCGGCACTCATGTTGTTCTGGGTCATGTCGGTGCTGACAGGCCACGAAGTCTGCTGCAGGCTCTGGTGGTGCAGGCTCTGTGTGTCGGGTATCGGCTGAGGTGTTTCGACCGTGTCCAGATCCATAAGAGTGTTCTCAGAGGGGAGCCCATGGCTGCTCTGCAACCTCTGTTCGCCCCCAAAGTCAAACATCTCGGTTTTGCAGTCCACCGTCTCGACGGGCTCGACAATCTCGACGTTTTCCGTTGGTGCGGTTGGCTCAATCTCGGCGAGGTCGTATGTCTCTTGCACAAGCTTCTCCACGTCGAACATGTTGTTGTTCCATCTCACTTCCAGCTTGTATCTCAGCCTGTTGCACTTCTTCGACTCCCATGTTAACTGTGGATAGTTTTGTTGGTCGCCGTGTCTGTTGGACAGAAGGTTATTCCATGCCTGCATAACATCAGGTTGCTTCAAAAGGGCCAGCACAACGTTCGTGAAGTTCCACTTGGACCGCTTCTCCTCGAAATGGAGGGCGATGTGTTCGCAGCGCTCTTCCCAGGTGGACAGTAGTGATCCGCAGAAGCCACAGCCCCATGCGTCCTTGTCGTGCATGACGATTTCATACTTCTTGACACATGGCGAAGCTTTCCTGCTGGTTGGCTGTCCACTCTCCCTCGGCTGTTTGCAATGCTCGCAACCCTGATCCAAATCAATTAGCAACAAGTAAATATTACGGGGGGAGGGGGGACGTACGTGGAGCTTCGTGTGATGTTCGCGGAAGCGCTTTCCGGCGTGGAATATCTGTTCGCAGTCGGGACATCTCCATGTCAGTCTCTGTTCATGGAACTCCTCTTCGTGCGACTTCCAGTACGGTTTCGATTTGAGTGCCTTGTCGCAGAAGGTACACGCGAAATTCTTTGATGACGTGTTGGAGATGGTGGACAGGCGCGACGATGCGGTAGAGAGACGCGAGGATGCCGTGCTGTAAGTGCTGAACGACGTGTCGGTCGACGCGATAGACGAGCGCGGGTCGGACATCATGCTCGTGGCTCTGCTAGACGGCACACTGAGGTACGACGACCGGCTTCCGAGAGTCGACATGGACGACCGGTCGGGTGCGCGCATACGGTCTACAGCTGCGGTCAGCGCTTAGAGCGGAGGACAACAACAACACCACCGGGGAATACCAACCTCCATTGCGAGCAGCTTCCAGGAGCAGGAAGATCTGCTTGTCATCGAGATGTTTGAGGCCATTAATGTGCTCGATCACGTCGGGTGTGAGGCTCGACTGGAACGACAGACGCGGCGAGGGCGAGGCGCTTTCGGACACGCTGCCCAAGGGAGTGGAGCTCTGCAGACTGCGACGCGGCCGCTTGAAGCTATTGCTCTGCTGGGGAGTGCTGTACTGGAGCAGTTGAGGTTCGTCAGACTCCATGGTATCCAGAGGCGCGTAGGGAACCCAATGTCATGCCGGAGATTCGGAGAACGGGCCAGGTCAGAGGGGAGGAGGGAGCGATATGGCGGCGGTCAGGGCAGGTACGTGAGGTGACGGTTATGGACACGAGTTAATAAGACCTTCGAGAAGGTTTGCGGTTTTGTGCGGTCGGTGGATGGATGCACGCTGGGGGTGTCCAGGTTGTCAAGGAAGACATTGATTAACGCTTGTTTCATAATATGAAACCACGGAGCATGCACGCTGTAATCGCTACCCGCACAGGGCTGGGTACTATGTATAGACTGCCAGATCTGAGTCTCGTCTCTGCACGCTCTGCCTCCTTCGCCGACACAACTGCTCGCGGCGCTCTCGTTGCAGCAGCGCGCACCGTAGGCCGACGGCGCGGCGCTGCGTAGACTGCAAAAGCGTGCCGGTTCCTCGCTGGATCGTCAAGAATGGCGCCGCTGGGCTTCCCGCTCTGCCCTGGCCGGCCGGGTGCTTTTCTCAGGGGTAGATGAAACAGACGCTAGGCCGCAATCGGCAATGCTTCTATTCGCCCACCATGGCGAGCAGAAAGCCCACTTCGTGCCACTCAGCTTCCTCTGCACAGCCGCATCGAGCCCTCTGTTGTCTGGCGTCGCGTCGCAAGAAGCAAGCGAAGGCTGCAGATGCCGCTCTCTCTTGCCCCATGGTGAAGCCGGCCATGCCTCATCTTAAGGCCTAACACACACTTTATCCTCGCACGATGCGCGCCGGCTGCCCATTGGCTGCAGACCTGTACAGACCTCAGGACGCGTGCCTCGGATGGTTCACAACGTGGGCACCGCTGCGACCACGGCAAGGCCTTCTGTCTTGTGGCGCTGCAGCGGAGCGGGACGGAGGCGCGACCACATTCATTGATTCCTGTCCGAGGAAACTCGGAGACGCCAACAAGGTACCGTGCCACGCTTCGCAGCAGTTGGGGGGCGGAGGCCACGGTGTTGCCGTTGCTTTGCAGGAATTGGCGACCTCAAAATCTTCCGTCGGGCCCGGCGGAACCGTCACGTGCTCTGGTGATGTGTTGTCGCGCTCTGTCACTCCACCATCGTCATCGTAGGGCTGGTCGAAATAAGAAAGGAATCCCGCATGGCGTCAATTGATCGCTGTGAAGAAGATCTGCCATGGCCAGCGTTCGATCTCACCACCAACCCTGGAGGAGTCCTTGGCAGCAGTCCTCCAATCTGGGGAAAACGAGGGACCCAAGGGTTTCAGCGTTCGTAAGCGGGCCGATGCTATTTTTGCGACCGAACCATACGAACCGTTAGTAAAGGACAGCATTTAGCAAGACGCAAACATTAGCTCTCCTCGCCGCTCTGATAAGACACGAAACGAAAAGAAATGTCCAAACAGAAGAAGAAACGGGGCGGAAGCAGCTGCAAGTGGACGCCCCACGTCCTTCCTCCGATGGAGGACTTGCCTATAGGGGACAGTTGGATCGTTGCAGTAGTCGTCGGCCCACGGCGCAGCAACCAACGCCGGCTGACTGGTGTTCTGGATCCGTATAGAGAGCCCGAGGGACCCGTACCGAGATATTTTGGGTAGTTGTAGAGAGAATCCGATCGCCTTGACGGGACCTCATTTCGATGAGAAAGCAAAGGTACCTGCAGGCGACTCAGCAGTGCTGGTGCAAAGGTGGAGTTGGTACAGAGTAGTGTGATGGAGAGGTGCATGCATGAACGAGAGCTGATGCTGGGGTTGGCTCCAGCTCGTTGTTCGGGAGATTGCAGTTGACCAAACAATCTAGGAGGTATGTGGAGAAGGATGAAAAGAGCCGGCGGCACTTGGGGGTACAGAGGCCGGTCAAGGCGAAGCGAGAGAAGTATCCCAGACGTTCCAAGGTTGCTTCCAAGGCTCCCAACCAGAGCAGAGGAGAGCACGTGAGTGGTTGGATGATTGTTGAGAGGTCCATGAGCCACTCTCTCGCGCCCGTGGTGTGGTGAGCTCGTGATACGTGTTTCGGCTGGCTCTCTGCAGACATCCTGTTACTTTCCCAATCGGGAGCGGAAAGTCAAACGCGGATACGAAGGACGAAACGGGAGGCTCGGGAGCATTGAGAAGAGACTGTCGGATCAGGGAGAGAAAAGAGCACTTCGGGAGGGTGCGCCACACGGGTGTGGCGGTGGTGGAGCTATGGCCATGTCGGCCTTCCCGCCTCCCAACCGCCGACGCGTTCTGCACCGTGGACGTGACGCGACCGAACTTTGAACACACGCGCGCACATCCCCGCCTTCGCCTTTGCCCTCCCCATTACCTCTTGCGCTGTCCTATTCTTCCTCCAACACATATCTGAGCATACAATTATCTTCCAAGCCTGTTGCCGTCCACCCCTTCTTCATTCTTGTTCCAATTGTTCGCTCGCACCATGGCGTCGCCTTCGCCCACCGCCATCCACACGGCCCAGCACGAAGTCCAGGACAACACGACGATGGACCTTGATATAGAAGGAGATGTGACAATGGGCGCTCCACAGCCCACAAAAACAACACCACCTTCATCGGTTGCCAACGCCCTTTCCAAATTGGCTGGCAGCGACTCTGAATCGGAAGACGAAGCTCCAGTCCGCGTCCCGAGAGGGAAGCTGGTATCACGACTCCAGCCAACACTAGCTGAAGACACGTCGGAGAGTGAAGAGGAAGCTGATCCTGCAGCCGCGTACGAACGAATTAGACAGCAACTCATGGCAAAAAGCCAACAAAAAGAGTCCGCCAAACAGACGATAAAAAGCCCGGTGCACGCGCCAAGAGTCGCCGATGCTATCAGCAGCAGTGATGGAGAAGACGATTTTCCTGTGCGGGCAGTGAAAGCGCGTCGACTTGTTGCCAGAAAAGAGAAGTCTGCTTCGCCTCGTACATCGCGTTCCACAACCCCACGATCGCGACATTCATCTCCTGGCCTTTTTTTCACACCAGACGCATCCCCCGTAACATCCAAGGGTTCCAAGAGTGTACCACGGGCAGACAACTCGGCTGGTTCTCCTCAACGCGCCACCAACACAGATCTCGAGGCGCGAGTGAAACGGATACGAGCGGAGAGGCAAGCAAAGCAAAAAGAGGCGCGCGAACAGGCTCGGCTTAACAAGCTCGCCTCCAAGGGAACACATGATGATTCCGATGACGGGCCTGACAGCGATCCTGATGGCGCGACTGGAAAGCTTCTCACCCAAAGCTCAAGACCAACAAGGAAGGCAGGCAAGAAAGCGATGGAAGAGATGATCCGGGAGCAGGAGAAGATTCGCCGTAACATGCAGTTGACTCATCAAGCGAAGACAAAGAAGAGATACGGAGCAAAAGACCTTCTCTCACGCTTCAACTTTGCTTCGGAGGCAGCACCAATTGTACTGCCCACTCCTGAAGCAAGCTATGCCATGATGTCTTCGGATGTAGAAGGTAACCAAGAAAGTGACACTCCCCCTACCAGCCCACCGAGCCAGGAAGACACCGCCGAGAAGCCCCATAGAGAGGCCTCCCCAGAGACACCACTCATCACGCCAGAGGTCCAAGAAAAGGAGAATCTCGTCCCGGTGTTGGAACCCACATCACCAGCCGTACAAAAGGTTGACAAGGGAAAAGGACGTGCACTCGAGTTTCAACATGTCCCCGTTAACCCTCTTGTACCAAACGCGCAACCGCTTTTGGTCCGCAACGCACTCCTCAAGCCAAAGAAACCCACAGCCGTGGAGATGGTTGAGCTTTCAGACTCGGATGATGATGCAAAGGCCATCCAGTCGAAGAGCAGGTTTCCGGTGTTCGATCGACTGCCCGAGAAATCTAAAAAGGAATCATCGTCCCTCCTCCATCTCCGCCATCTCGCCCACCTGACATCTCCAAAGAGGAAGGTCAAAGGCAAAGTCTCTCTCAATTCCACGGAGTTACAATGGTCTCTTCAACAGAAAGCCCGACAACAAGCCCATGAAGCCCGTGAAGAGAAGATCGAAGAGCTGAGAGCTCGGGGTATCCACATTGAGACTGAAGAGGAACGTGAGAAGTTCCAACTTGAGATTGAGGATTTGGCTGGGCGCTTGCAAAAGGCTCGAGAAGAGGACATGAAACTTGGCAAGCTTGAGAGAGACGAGGCGAAGAAGAACGGTGAGACTATAGATGGCTTGGTATCCAGCGACGAGTCTGAAGATGAGGACTATGTTGGAAGTGAGGTCGAAGAAGCCGGTGATGCCGAGGAAGGAGAAGACGAAGAGGACGCTGATGTCGAACTGTCAGGGTCCGAGGAAGAAATGGACGAAGAAGAGACGGTCGACCCTGAGGGTTTAGTTGACATGGAGGCCGATGAAGACATGGATGACGACACTGTCAATGCTCCAGTCCGCAGCCGTGCTGTGCGCAAATCACGAAACGTAGTCCTCGATGATGATGACGAAGAGGGAGAGATCGCGAGACCTTCAACACCTAAAGCAACCCCGACTCAAATGGCCACACAAGATGATCCAATGGCCGCGTTTGGTTTTGGAAAGGGCGGGGTGGACATCAGTCTTACCCAAGCATTCGCTGGCACAATGGCAGACCTGGAATCGGATTCGCAGGCTGCCCATCCTCTCGACAAGCTACCAGAACAGGACTCCATGGACTTCTTGCGCAGTCTACCTGACACGCAGCCAGCAGCGTTTTTCCGTCCAACCACCGACTTCCTTGTCCCCAACAGCCAGACACAGGAAGATACTCAAAACGGAGGCATGTCTGAGTTGCATCTTGGGATCAGCCAGCTCATTGAAAACTCTCCCGTCTTCTCACGAACCCAGATGTCTGATGTACCTGAGCCAACGCAAGACGCTGGATTCGAATTGTCACGCTCCCCGGCTGGCATTGCGCCTTCGTCTTCCACCGTCGACACTATAATGATGTCGGTGCTCGAATCACCAGTTGTTCAACGAAAGGGCAGGCTACAACGCCGTGCTGCTAAGCTTTCTGACATCGACGATGATAATATGAGCGCTTATTCAGGGGATTCTGATCATGAAGTCTCTCAGAAGGCTAAAGACGCATTCTTAGCCCTGAAGAAAGGAGCAAAGAAGCAGCGCAAGATCGACAACTTCAACAAGAAGACAAGTTGGGCAAGGGACGCCATTGAGGAGCAGGCTGAGGAGTCTGAAGACGAGTACGCTGGTATTGGAGGTGCCAGCGATGAGGATAGCGGTGAAGAAGACGAGGAGTTGGCAAAGATGATCGATCAGAATGATGTCCACGTTGATGAGAGACAACTTGCTCAGTTTTACGCGTATGTTTACCTGATCTTTGTTTTGATGCCTTACTAACTTTGCATAGTGACAAGGAAAGAGGAGAGGATGAAAGAAACATCAACCAACTCTACAAGGACATCATGAACGGCAACCTCCGCAAGAGGAACGGTGGTGGTGATGCGTTCGACATGTCTGACTCTGACGATGAAGCGGAACAACGCCGGAGAAAGAAGCAATTGGAATTCAAGAAGATGACAGCTGCCCTCATCTCAGATGACAGGATTGGGAAGCTTGCACAAAACCCCAAACAAGCAGCCTTCTTCAAGACGCTGGCCGACCACACCGAAGATCCAGACTACGATTTCCTCAACGCCCCAGATATGATGGAAGTCGACGATTCTCAAACGAGCGAAAGCAAAGATGAGACCGGAGAATCCAGCACCATTCACATTCCCGACTCCCAGCCCACTGAACCCGCTGCGCCAACAGTCAACCCCCTCAAACGCAAATCCCTCGAATCCGACTCTCAAAAAGAGAACCGCCCACCGCCCAATCTCCGTCGCACAGCTGCCAGCGAGGGATTCGCCAGGAAACCTATGACTATTGCCGACATCCAGCACTCTGTTTCTGAGCTGCTAGAAGATCCCGGCATGCACATGGTCCCCGAATCCCAATACTCATCCGACTCAGACCTTGAAGTTGAACCCCCTGTCAAACTCACCCGCCAGCCCATCATCGACCGCCTTTCCCGTACAAATACGTCGTCTTCCATCTCTTCCACGACCAGTGCCACGACATCAGCGAACATGGCCTTCCATGCTCCCACCTCTAGTGCTCACCAACCAGGGTTCCGTGTCCCAAGTCTAGTGCGGAGGGCCACGAGTAACATTTCGACTGTGTCAACAGGGAGTTCGGGGGCGAGTACGCCAACGGAGGGGGTTAGAAGGGGCGGGACGGGGAAGAGCAATATCCATGCGCAAGCGAGAGAGGCAGAGAGGAGGGCGAAGATGGAGAAGGTAGAGGGGAGGAGGAAGGAGGGGTTGAAGAAGAAGATTGGGGCGTTACGGAAGGGGAGGAGTATACTTGGAGGTTTGGATGGGGGTTTTGAGTAGATGTACATTTTATTTTAGCTCATGGGTATCATGGATCGGCATTCGGCATAAGGGACAAGCATTGGACTGCTAGGTTAGGGAGGTGTTCCAGTATCTCTTGACCAAGGTCAATGATCAAATGGTATTAATCGGTTCTGCATTTACACATGGCTCACTATCTTACAATATGTACTCGCACCACCCTCCGGGCTACACCCTCTCACTAACCCAAATCGCCCCCCTACACCCACCCCTGATAACCTCGGTCAACAACTCATACGGCCTGGCCTCCTTCGCATCATTCTCAACCGCATGATCCAAATGCTCCAGCTCCTCATCCCTAATCCTCCTCAACGCCTCCACCAACCCTCCCAACTCCTCTCCCACTCCCTCCCCCCGCTCCTCCAACTTCTCAACCCAATCCAACAACACCCGCACCTGCTCATTATAATGCCCCCCTATCTCCGTCTCCACTGCCTCGGTGCACGCCATCGCTGCCTCGCGGCCCATGAACGCAGTCCCCCATCCCAGAGCGGTGGCAGCGAGTGTCCATACGGGATACAGGGCCGTGGGCCGAATGCGGTGCTTGGCGAGGAGGGTGTTGAAGAAGGCAAAGTGGCCGGCTTCCTGGTCGTACATGTGCTTCATGAGGGGGCGCAGGTGGGGATGTGATTTTATGAGGAGAGGGTTTTGCGCCGAGTAGATCAGGACGGCGGCGAGTTCGCCGGCTTGGTTTACACGCAGGGCGGAGTCGAGGAAGGCGGATTGGGAGGGGGTGAGGGGAGGGGGTGGGGAGGCATTTTTGGGGGTGGACGTGGGAGGGGAGGCGTCAATTGGTGGTGGTGAGGGTGGTGAGGTGTGGAGGCGTCGTGATGTCACGATGCTGGGTGCGAGGAAGTCGAAGAGAGGAGAGTATGTTGGTCGAGCTGTCATTCGACTTATTCGCCGTGTGCACAGGACTGTGGCCGACATGATTGGTTCCAGCGTTGGGATTGGTGTTTTCTGGATGTCGAGGTGAGAGAGAAACACGTGAGAGAGCAAGGTGAATGGAAGCATGGACTGGTGTGTCGTGACGCGCCAAAACGCACGGGCGTTCTTCAGATCCAAGCGCAACTCTTTACTTCGCCAGCCCAACTCCACCTCGTCCCCCCTCTCTCCTCTCTCACGCGCTCGACCCCCAACTTTGGCCCCTACGAACGCGAAACAACGGCCGCATTCTTTGGAAAACACGGCTTTATCGAATACAGCAATATCAGCAGCCACACGCCGTCGTCACCATGTCTGACATCGACGATGAGCTCTTCGCGCTCGCTGGCGGCGACGAGGAGGCAGAGGTTGAGGAAGGCGAGGCGTAAGTTCCACCAAATCCTTCATCCACTTCCCCTCACCACACCATCTGCTCCACCACGCGAGCCTCCCTTGTACTCTCTGTACACACCTACTGACATGGTTCCAGCTCTGAGGGCGCGTCTTCACCCAATTCCATCGGCTCTGGCGCCATGGACGAATCCGACTCCGACAGTGACGGTGGCAACGACGACAATGACCGCTCGTCGTACCGTGACCCCGACGTGCCGTACCCGCTCGAGGGCCAGTTCGTCGACCGCAAGGACAGGGAGCACATCATGTCGCTCCCCCAGCTCCAGCGAGAACGGATTCTTGGCGAGCGCTCAGAGGAGATGAACAAGGCCAAGTTCGCCGCGGACTTGAGACACCGCGCGAAGCAGATGGAGAAGTCGGCCGCCGATGGCCCCAGGAAGCGCAAGGCGTCGTCTCTCGAGCCCGAGGATGCGAACCGCAAGAGCAGCCGCCAGAAGGTCAAGGTCAAGACCAACGACAAATTGGAGGCATACAAGCGCGAGCGCGAGCAGCGTGGCCAGCAACGCGAGCGACACAACGACCGACGCGATGGACACCGACGGTCCAGCTCTGAGGACCGAAAGTCGGATTCTGAAGTCGATGCCGAGGGTGAAAGCGAGGTGGACTGGGATGAAGGAGCGAAGAAGGTCGTGCGTGAAGAGCTGCCGGCTAGTCTACATGACTTCGAGTCGATCCGCCTTGGCCGTACCTTTATATCCAAGGTGTGCTTCTGGCCGCAGTTTGATGAGTCCATCACCGGCGCTTTTGTGCGGGTCGGCGTTTCTCAATTGAATGGTCGGACACAGTACAAGATGGCGCAAATCAAGGGTGAGCTTCACAGTGGTTGCGATCTGGTCTCGTACTGACATCCTTCCAGGCATACAGACCGGCAAGCCGTATGTTTTCGATGGAGAGGGCGGGAAGAAGCTCGGCACAGATCAGTACATCGTCATCCAGCACGGCTCAGGCCGGAAACCCTTCATGTTCCAGAACATCTCCAACTCGCGCTACGAAGAAGTAAGGAACCTTCGCCACAGTATGCAGACCCATCAAACTAACAACATCTAGGGCGACTTCCGCACCTACCGCGACTCCCTCGTAGAATCCAACTCCAAACTCCCCACCAAAACCTTCCTCGAGAAGAAGATCCAAGAAGTCAAGAACTTTGAGAACCGGTTCTGGACCGACCCAGAAATCAACGACCGTCTCGCCAAATCCACAAAATACTCGGACCTCGTCAGCCGCATCTCCCGCGCCAACGCCGCGCCCCCAGTCCTCACAAACCACCAAATCGAAGCCCAGCGCATTGCCGAGCTCAACCGCCGCAACCGTGCCGAGGACAGCAAGCGCGTAAGCAAAGCCCTGATCGAGGAGCGCCGTGCAGAGAAGAAAGCAGCGAGGCGGCGCGAGGAAGAACACAAACGGAAAATGGCAGAGGAGGAAGAGAAGGCGGCGAAAGAGGCACGCAAGAATAGGCTCAAGGTGCCTGGTATTGACGACCTTTTTGAGGGGAGCGATCGTAGTCGAAGTGGGACGCCGGCGGTGCAGAAGAAGGAGAAGGTGGAGAGGAAGGGGTTGCCGACTTTCAGGGCGCCCAAGATGGATGATGATATTATTGCGGCGATTGATTTTGGGGTTGATATTGAGCTTTAGGTGGTTTGGTGGGATGGGATTGGGAGGGGGGGTTGGAGAGAGGGAGGGTTTGAAGGAAGGAGGAAACGGGAAGATGGACTTTCAGAGTCTGTATGCGTGCGTGCAAGCTTGCAGGTGCATGTGGACATTTCCAAGGCGTTTTACATGCCTGGAACTCGTCCCAAACAAAGAACGGTGCATGGCGTTTGATACGGACAGAGGCTTGGGCAAGCGATTGGCTTGGGCGGAGGACTGGATCTGGTCTTTATATTAGGGCATGGGATAGGATAGGATGGGATGGGAGAGGATAGAATGGGTCCTTGACATACCCCCCAACTCCTGGATAGCGGCTGGCAATTGTTAATGTATATGGATATGGATATTGTAAGGCACCTTTTCAATTCTAATGGAATGTGGTTGTCTGTATTCTGGGCTTTGATATGGGAAAGAAAGATGGGCTTTGATATAGCGTTTTTCGAGACTGGAGACTGCATAGGCCGCTGGAGGGACCACGCTTGAGGAATCAAAGGTTGAGGATGTGAGGGCGAATGGGGGTGTGTGGTTCCAGGGGATGGGAGGGCACGAAGCATATGTATGATATGAAGCCTCTGCCACAACGGGATGTGGAAAGATGGATTTCACATGGTGAGAGCACGCTAGAGGCCCTCCGCCTCGGCCTATATACACCCATCCCCTCCCCTCCCACCTCCTGCTCATAACGCACAACGTACCAACCGTGCTAGATTTCCAACGCCCACCACTACCGAGTATGCGATCCACAACCCCCGCTACGTCTGAAAAACATCCGTCACCCCACTCCACTCCCCCCGCTCCCTCTCCTCCCAATACCCCTCCCTCCCGCCCCGGAGTCTCCACCCCTCCTCATCCCCCCACGCCCGCCTCTCCTCCTCACTAACCTTGACAAACCACCTCGGCACCCACTCCTGCCCATGCTCCTCCATAATCCGCCTCCTCGCCCGCTGTCTCTCTTCCAGCCTCGCCTTCAACGCCTCTGCCCGGTCCGTATCGCCTTCTTCAACGGCCCGCTGGTCAGGCCGCAGCCGCGAGTCAGTCGGGGGTAGGTATTCAGATTCAATACGTGTTATCTGGTTGAGCGAGGCAGCAAAAGTGGTGAGGCCGTAGTGTTTATTCGGGTCTGGGACGAGGGGCCCCGCGCGCCAGATTTGGTGACCCGTGGGCTGGCCGTTGAGCGTCGATGTGAGGCTCTCGGTCCATTTGCCCTGTGCGCCGGCCGGCAGTGTCGAGCCTGTGGCGTCGAAGACCTGGATTGTGCAGTCTTCTGAGCGGCCTGCGAACATGCCGCCGGCTTTGAAGGTGCAGACGGCCTTTGCGCCCGTCGACTCGTTGATGATGGTCATGGTGCCCACGGGCTCGATGTATTTCTCGCCCGCGATGATGTTGCGCAAAAACGACGTGGCCATGATCCAGGAGTAGTGTTCTTGTGAGGCGTGGAAGAAGACGCGGACGCGGCCATCTGTATTCAGTTCGGCCGACTTGCCCCAGAATTTCTGCACGGGCGTGGGCGATTGGATAAAGGTCCAGTGTTGGCTGTCTGCTTGGCAGGCCATGCGGACGGGGCGGTGGACTACTTTCTCCGCTACGAAGCGGAAGCCCTTGTCTTCACGGACAAGCTCGAAGGTTTCGCCGAGCATGGGGTTGAAGGGTTTGCGGACGGCGCGTTCCTTGACGCGGGCGTTGCTAAAGGCGGAAATGGCGAAGGCGGCCATGTAGACCAGACGTTCGCCGTTGTCGGGAGAGGCTGTTACCACAGCATCGAGAAGCTCGCTGTATTCGAGCTGTTCGGCCAGGCGTTGGATGGCGGATGTGGGTTCATTTGCTGTGACCGGCATGGCGATGGTGGACAGATCCTTGCCCACGTTCTTACGAAGAAATGCGATCAGGGAAGGGGGTGTGCCTGTGGGTGGTGGTACTGTAGCCCTACGTTGGACAGGTTCAAGGGGTAACGGCGTAAGCGCTTTAGGCTTCGTAGGGAAGAGTGATGGTTGACCTTCACGTGCGGCGGGATCAAAGGCTCCTAGACCGTCATGATCACTTGACGATTCGGACTCGCCATCAGAAACATCGTCCCGTTCCTCGTCACCACTGTCGCGGCGGATAGTCAAAAGTTGAGACTTGAGAGTATCGCCATCATGCGCATCGAAAAATTCGTCCGCAGAGCCTTCTGAGTCTATACTTAGGCGTGAGGAGGATACCGCTGAAGCAGAAGCTGGTGTACGTCGTTGGCGGCTTTCAGATAACAAGGACGAGAACTCTTGAACAACACTGTCGAGATCGCGTAGTAGTGCCATGCAATGGTCGTGCATCCCCTCCTCTTGATGCTGGCGGGTAACATTCACCCGACTGTCACGCTTCGGCACTGCCAAAGTACCATTTGGGGTGGAAATAGGGGCCGCTACGTTCGGGGCCGCCATAGCCACCTGGGCAGAAACACTTCTCCTGAACAATCCAGACGGGCTGTGGCCCGCTGAGCTGGTTGCCTTGCGCTTCCAGAAGGCCTTTCGGCCGGATTCGGTGTCGGGGAAATAGCCATCCGACTCTTCAGACGGACTTGGAGAGAGAGTGTCTTGAAATCTACTCAATGATGGTGGGCCGACTGGGGAGGCGTGGTATTTTGGGTCTGTATCTTGGGCAAGTCTCCGCACGGCATCTCGAGTTCCTGCAATTCTGCCCACGAGTGTCTCGACCCTCGCCCACTCGCGCTCCTCAACATCATTCCGAACATGTGGCGTGCCAGACCACTGGTTGTCTGGAATTTGCAGGGTCGGATCTGCTGCGCCTGTTGCGGTTCTTGAGGCTTTATCGAGAGCTCCCCTCCACATCTCAAAGTCTTTCATGTTGTTTGCGCGAAGTTGCCATACTTCGGCACCAGAGTCAACCGATATCTCTCTCGTCTTCTCATTCGCGCCAATTGCGGCTAGTGACAATGGAATTGCGCCTCGCAGTGCTGACGAGTGATCGTTTCGGTAATACGACAGGGTAGAAGATGTAAAGTCCAGGGAGAAGAATCTCCGCGCATAGCCCTGGTTCCTCTTCCTTCTTTTCTTTTGTAACACGCCAGTTAGGAAAGTTGTGTTCGCGCCAGAGGCGGGGTCCTTGATGTATGATGACTTTGGGCGCTCTGCATACTGTCTGTCTATTGGCAAGGACTCTGATGAGTCTCCCACCGGGCTTAATCTTGGGCTTGGCCTTGGAAGACTCGTCGAGCTCGCGCCTGCCATTGCCTGGGCGTAGTGCATGTGGTGTCCGGATTTTGGCGGCTGATTCGACGGGTATGTCATCAGCACGAAGGTGGCAGTCTTGGACACTGTCTTCGAAAAGGTGTTGTCAAACACCAGCCCATACATGCCGCTCTCGGCCTCGGGCACGTCATACGTGCCCACCGACACCTTGTCGGCCTCGCATTTCCCTGCCCAATGCACCTGTTTGAGCCCAATCGCGGCCAGCTTCTCCAGCACCGTTGTCCGGTCATTGCGCGAGGTCGACGAGCCGCGCCCCCGGCCATTGGGGGGCACATCGAGGGCCGGCGTCGAGGGGGCCTCAAAGGTTGCGGAGGCGGGGAGGTTGGGCGCGGCGCCCGTCGCGTTCCCGGGGTGCTTGAATATGCCAAAATTGATCGACTTCTTGTGCGGCTGTATGCTCCACGAAATTGTGTGTCCCGCAGAGACATTGACCCAGCGGACAAGGTACGACTGTTGGGCTTCCGGTTAGCTGCAGAAAGCATCGTGGACGGTGGGAGACCCTGCCTTGCTGTGCACTTCGAGCTGCTCCATGCCCGCCATGGTGAAGGGCGTGCAATTGCTACAAAAGTGCGAATCGTGCGGCGGGTGCGCTCAGAGTGGCACGGCGGTGGTGCCTAGTATGGATTAAATGTAAATACGTATGCGCGGCTCGCAACCGGATTCCAAGGCGTCTGATGTCGCGGGTAGCCCCTAAAGCAGGTCGATTGACCCCGCGTCCACGCGTCAATTACAATGGATGGCTTCAACAGGTGTGCATAGCAGGGCAGAAAAGAGGATATGTGGTTGCGGGCCGGTCCAAAGCTCAACGGCGTGCCCAAATCCTACAACGTGACCCTGCAAGCGGGGTGTTGGGGGGGGCAGCTCGGGGGCTACGGCGACAAACAAGGGCGATGACGGGCTGCAAGTCTCTCAGCAACAAGGGCGTGAAAGACAGCTGGATAGCGCGACAGCTTGGCTGGCGGGCAGCTTTCATATGGAGTCGCCAGCAGCAAGCTTGAAGAAAGGCTGGCGATGAATGGCTGGCTCATCATGGCGCCGCACAGAACAGCTGCATCCCGGCCATCAGCCTTACTTACGTCCGCCGCCACAAGGGCCTTATTCATACAGCACTTGCCTGGATGCGCCCGTAGCTGAGCTGGTGCTTTCTCTCTAGCCAGACCCAGTGCTCATGCGAGCATGGCTGGCCCGACTGCCAGCGAGAAACCATTCACGACCTCGCAACCATCAATCAAGAATGGCGCATCGGAGAAAAACTTCCTTGATCGCAGCGACAGAGACACCATCTATGACGTCTGGAGCACCAGCAGCTGCCGAGGCTCGTCGTGGTCTTCCGCCCTCCGAGGCCTGCTGATGCTCTCACAAAGCGGCGGATATGTTTGGACTCCAGCCGCACGATTACTTTTTTCTGAGGTGAGTCGGGCGACCTCTTCACCGGTATCCCGAGTGCTTCCTAGCGAGTGGTATTCCGCCATGTCCAAACGCAGTGCTTCGTACGAGCTGCTGCTACGGACGAAAGCCTCCGGTTTTCTCTTCCAAGTACATCCCATCACTATCGTCAATACAAGATTGAGGCTCTTGTCTTGGCGTAATAAGCTCCTCCACACCTATTCTGGCCAAATAGCTTGTACCAAAGTCTACTCCATCACTGCGAAGCATGTATATGGTACATTTCCGCAATATCTTAACCAGGTGTATTGCACGTCTGCTTTCCTCTTCAGCTTTTGGTGGATCTGCTTTCAAAAATACCTCCATGTCAATTCCGTGCCATCATTTCGGCCTTCCTTTTCCCCCAACCATCTCAACATTAACACACCCAAAAACCCTCCAATCACCAAACCCTCCCTGTCAACATTCCCCCATCCCCCAATATCGCTCATGATTCCACCCCATCTCCCCATACTCCAATATAAACCTGAAACCATTCCCCTTTCGTCACGGACCGCGATGGCGCGAGATCGCGACTCACTCACTATAAATTTATCCCCGCATTATTGCATCGCCCATGTAGGACCAAAACCCTCCGTTAGCTCATTTCTAGACGTGTTTCTCCACGTCTTCCATAGCACTTGTTTTGCCATGATTAACCTTAGCGGGAGCTAGTGGACCAGGAATTGAGTGAGGGTAATTTATTGCAATATCGTGTTCCTGGTCATGCGGCGGTTCCGCGGTCCTGGAAATGTTTTGGACTTGTATATTTCTTCAATGGATATTCCGTGTTTTGGTGAAAAGGTTGAGTTCTGGATTGTGAGACTTTTGTGTATACAGCATACAAACTACGGACTATGAAGGGCTCAATTGGACTCTGCTTTTCGCTGTCGGCGCTGGCTGGCGTCGCTCAGGCGACTTGGACGAAATGGAAGGACGTTGAATACCTCTTCGTCTTGTAAGAATACTCTACCTCGACCCTCTAGAAAATACATCAACTGACACCACCAGCGGCGACTCCTACACCCAAACCGGCTTCAACATCAACGGGACGCAACCCTCCCCCTCAAACCCCATGGGCAATCCCCCCTACCCGTACGTGACCTGTTCCCCCCTCCACTTTCTAAATCTCTACTGACACAACCCAGCGGCTGGACATCTTCAAAGTACTACTCTCCCCCCTCCCCTCCCTCCCTACCTACCTAAATCCCTAATCTAACCCCCACGCAGCGGCCCCAACTGGGTCGACTTCCTAACCTACACGTACAACGCCTCCCGCCTCCAAACCTACAACCTCGCCTACGGCGGCGCCACCGTCGACGCCGCCCTCGTAACCCCCTACGCGCCCACAGTGCTCTCACTCAAAAACCAAGTCCAGGACTTGTACCTCCCCAAATACGCCAAAGCCCCCTTTACCAGCAAATGGAACGGCGACAACTCGCTCTTCCTATTCTGGATCGGGATCAACGATGTAGGGAACAGTTGGTGGTTGAACAACGGCACGCTCTACGATGAGATTTTCAGAGTCTATGGCGACTTGGTGGATAGCATATATGACAGCGGGGCGAGGAATTTTGTGTTTTTGACGGTGCCGCCGGTTAATTTGGCGCCGTTGACGTTGGCGAGTGGGGAGTGGTCGGTTGAGAATGAGGGGTTGGTTATTGCGGATTGGAATAAGAGGGTGAAGGGGATGGCGGAGGGGCTTGTGAAGGGGAAGAGTGGGGTGAAGACTTGGGTGCATGATACGTGGAAGGTGTTTAATGATGTGATTAAGGATCCGAAGGCGTTTGAGCAGACCCAGGGATTGAAGAATGTTATGGGGTTTTGTAAGGCTTATTCGAAGTATGTATTCCCTGTCTCTCTCTCCCCCCCTCCTCTCTCTCTTTTTATTGTCATTCGGTGGTGGTAGAGGGATTACTGGAATCGGAGAGGGGAAAAATCAGAGGGTGGATAACTGGTTTGCTAACATCATTGCAGCGGAGCTCCAACCTGGTACACCAAAGACGCGAGCTGTGCCTATGCGGTCAATGAGTACTTTTGGTTGAACGATTTGCATCCGACATTCCCGGTTCATAATGCTACGGCGGCGGATATTGTGGCTTTGCTTGGAAAGGAGTAGGCTGTTTCAAAGTGGACGATGGAGGAGTTCAAAAAATCGCTTGCAGAGATGTTTGAGGAGAAAGGAAAACGTGACGTTGTATATATGTACATAGGGTAAATAAAGTGATATTTGAACTACTTATATCTAGTGAATTATCTCAGTGTAGGAATGTAGATATGTTTATTCAGATTCCTTGAACCTTTGATAGTTCGATGCTTCCCTGCTCAGTGTCTGAATATCTATTTTCCCGAGAATCATCACAGTGCAAAGGATACATATGTGAATAATTAGCCTCATTCAATTACTCGTGCTACCCCTCTCAATCCATTCCGTACCTATGAAAAAGACACATTGTCTAACCCCCTCGTACTGCCAACCTCTACTCCAAGTATCCCACCCAAGCAAGCCAACCCCCAATCCCCATGATCTCCCACCTACTCTCCAGTCCCTCACCTCACCGAAAACAACCAAGTAAACAGCCCCGAAACCCCCACAAGTAAGAGCCCATACAAGACACATTTAACCTCATTCTACAACTTCTACCTGTCAATGCGCAGCGGTGCTCTATTCCAAACAGGACGAATAGTCTCAACACGAATGTCAACATCCCCTCCATACAACTCCTCGTGAAGATTCGCTGTGACCCATCTCTTGGATATGAATATGTGAGATAAACCAAGGGTAGCATGTAGACTTAGCATGTGCAAGACCGACATTTCTCAAAGCATAAGATTAAAAACTACCAAAACCCTACATACATACACTGAGAGACGATCTCTTCCCCCTTTCCTCCCACATCAACCCAGCCTATCCCTACACATATTAATCGCAACATCCGCCGTCCCCCCATCAAAGAAATCATTCAACAGCACCGCAACGCCCTCCTCCCGCGTAAGCTTCTTGCCCAACTCACCCGCCATCAGCGGCAAAATCTTCGCGTCGATAATGGGCTTCGTAGCCAAAAGTGGACTTGTACTAACATCCGAGTCCAACACACTCGCCACAATAACATCCTTGATATTCGTCGACGTAGCTTGACACTGCAGGAGTATGATGGGATGACCTCTGGGCGGATTATTCGCCATCTCGTTCAATTTAGCAATCATTGGGTCGCCGTTGAGCGTCGCATTGGCAGCGTCGTCGTAGTTGGAGACTTGGTTTACGTCGCGCACGATGATGAGGCGTTTCCGTTCGTTGCGGAGATCCTTAATACTCTTGTTCTTCATATCGTCCAGGTTTCCGACTTGTAGGTCTTTGCCCCGGATCTCGTCGTCCAACACCCGCCTCAAGTCGTCGTCGTTGGGCTTCGGACAATCGGCAGGTACACCATCCCAGCGGTTGTGAACCACGACAATCTCGTCCTTGTGGCTGTCGAGGAACTGGATGATGTCGTGTAGGAGCTGTTTGTATGACATTCCCGGGATGGCGCCATGCTGGAAGTACCATGTATCCTCCAGCGGCGACACAGCCTGGAACTTGCGATGACACTTCGCGGGCCTGAACTCAAAGTACCTGGATCCGATTTTCAAAATCGTTTCCAGCGAGTCCTTCTGCGTGACAGCTAACGCGCGGATGATATCCGGCGCAATAGCATTCACAGCGCTATCACTAACCTTCTCCACCACCCCCAGCGGCAGTGAACGACCCAACACCTCCTTAATAACACCCGTCCCAGCTTTTTGAAGGATAGCCAGAGCCGTCGTGAGATTGTTCATGCCAATGTCGTGACTCGAGGGAAGAACCATCCTGTTGAATCTCTTGTCTGCCTTGGCCGACCCAGGCGGTATAACATCCCTCATCCAGTTCTCATAGCTATAAGTCACCGTCACATAGCACAGATGCTGTTTCGGCAACCCTGCATGTCCGGGCCCCGCATCATAGAACCCATACACGATGATCAGTCCCTCGGTCTGGATGCTATGCGTCTGTTCCAAATTGTTCATACTGCCATCTTCCAGGTTGCCCGTCAAGGCGTTGATGTCGACCCATTGGTGAGCAATCTCGCGCCCATCGCGACGCACCTTGAACTCAAACTTCCCTGTGAATTTGAAGGTGCCCAGGTCCTTGGTGTCGATTTCGAGCTGGTCGGTTGTGAAGGTGTGCGAGTCGCGCTTCGTGATTTTGTGTTTGGGCACAGCAAATTCGATTTCGATGCCGTTGGTGGCAGAGTAGGAGAAGCATTTGATGCCCTTGGAAGGCATGGTGGGCGGCCGTATGATGTTGCTTGCTTTTGCTCGCGATGGAGGGAAAAGATGGCGGAAACGAAGATGGGGCGACGGTGAGCGAGAAACAGTTCCGTGGAACTGCCCACTGCAGACTATGTCCTGCTATGTATATACAGCTATTGCAAGTGACAGGACTCAAACAGAACGGATATTTTGAACGACAAACAGCAAGGGTAGCTCAGGTACTTATACGTTTTTAACTACCCCTCCATCCCACCTGTAGTTTTCAGCTGTCCACTACATCCCGCTACAGGCTAGACCCTGCGTGGCGGACATCAGCTCTGGAGTTGTTCAAGTTCGAGATCCACTTTCGTCAGGCACACCAATAAGGGGGTCGCTTTTTGGAACGCATATATTGGTTGGAGGGGTAGCTGCACGTGGTAGGGATATTGATGTGAACTGGTGTATCACTGTGGCGTTTGTCTGGCGAACTGGCATTCCCTTCAGCTCCCATCAGCCACCGCTATGTTTATCGTATATGCAAACTGATCTCAATAGCTCTAGTTGACGCGAAATAAATCACGTGCACTCAGGCGACGGACTGTCTGGGCGGTCTTGGTGTACTAACTCGAAAGATGTAGGCCTTAATCATCGCTAATCACAGTGATGTATCCCACTTGATCGAATCCTCAGACTGCATCCGGAGCCGGACCATTCTCCTTCTCTCCCACGGTCTTTCCACTTTTCCCACTCTTCATGCTCTTCACGCTTTTAGTGCTTCTCGAACTCTTCATGCTCTTCCGACTCGTCGTCCTCCTCAGTCTAGCCTTGAACCTCTTCCACTTATCCGTCAAGCTCTCATCCTCCTTCTCTTTCACGCTCTGATCGCTATCCATACTAGTCCTGGGTCCAATATCAATGCTATCGTCATCGCGAGGGGTTACCTCAGCTGCAGATTTGATGTCTCTTTTCGGACCGGTGAGCATGAACTGGAGTGTCTGCCACGCAGCCATGTTCGAGATGGGCCCATCAGCTGGATTCGCCTGAGAATCGGGATTCTTCCAGGGACAGTACTCGCGGTGTGATTCGACAATATTAAGGCGCAGAGATTCGATGGGTATATCCAATTTTGCGCTCATCTCCTTCAAGCGCGAGTCTTCGGAAAGCCAAAGGCCAAGCCGCTGGAAGCAGTGTTCGCATTTGGCAAGCGATATCTTACCCTCTTTCGTGCCCGACCAGCCAAAGAGTCCGAGCGCGAAGGCGGTGAGTTCTGCATCGTTGGTAGGTGGATCCTCCTTGTCCGTGGTGCCGGGAGAATTCCAGAAAGTTGAGGGGATGCGTTTGACGATGTCTGAGACAGAGGGGTCGGGGTAGCTGATGTTCTCAAGGAGGGGAAGGTCCGCACCCATGGTCTTGAAAGAGTGATACCGACCCAACAACTCAGCTGAGCTCTTGTAGCGGTTGGGTATCGGCAGGTGGAAGATATCATCTGTTAAGTCAGTACCGTTGAATCATTTTAAAACGTCGAAACACATACCTTTAGCCCCAGCCTTCCTCCACAGACACTCCTCATCATGTCCCTCGATGATCAACTTCCTGACCCCCTCAATCAAGCCCTCGTCAATCTCCCCGTCCATATCCTCACTCATCTCAATCTCCTTCCCGTTCGCATCCTTCCTCTTCGGTCTCAGCCTGACCACCACTCTCTGCTCGCAGCCCCCTTTACACGCCACTGTATTCCAGCCTCCACATATCCACCCTCGCTTCGCCCACTCCACCTCATTGACTGCATCCGGCTTACTCGTCCACTTCTTCACATCCGCGAATGTCTTGATGCGCCCCAAGAATGCCTCCTGACTTGCGGGAGCGAAGTTCGGAGCCTTGCGCGGCGTCGGTGCAGGTGTTTTGACTGGCGACCTGGTCGAGCCAACCAGTCGCAACCCGCTACCTGCAAGTCTATCCGTGTCTTTCTGCGGTGTGAACAGCTTATCCTGCAATGCCTTGATCCTATCCCCCGACACGTTCCTCGTGCGGTCCATGTTGCCCCCAACATCAGATAGCCGGGAGCGTTTCCATGGGGGTTCGGGGGTCGTGGGATCGGCGAGTGAGGTCACAGACGCGTTGTCGTGGATGCTGCTGGCGAGTGAGGTTGTGGACGCTGCAGCCGGTGCTGACCAGCCGTCGAGCAGCTTTGCCAATTTGCGCTTGGTGGTCGCGATAGCGGGTTGAGGGGGGAGGTCGGAACTCATTTTGGGGTGCTGTGGTGTAGGTGTCGATAGCGTGAAGTTGTGAGATGTTGCGGTGGTCGAGAAAGGGGCCTCGGTCTTTGTGATGATTGTGTGAGCTTTGTTTACCAGCTGAAGATTGGCACGCAAACCAGAAAAAACTAAGGGTGAAAAAGAAAAACCAACTAACCCGCGTACCTCAAGGCAGATTCGCAGGTGGATAGATTCTGCAACGAGGTGTTTACTAAAGCCTATCTGTTGTTGTTCAAATGAAAGTTAAACAAGGTTCCGAGCTTCCGCCGGTCAACCTACCGTATTAGGCAGGTTTGCCCTGAGCGTCGATCGCGCCTCTTGACCTCCGACGAAACATGCGATTGCGAGTTATTAGAAAAGCAAATAAAGAAGGATATATTTTTGCGTATCGTGAGCCTAGACTATATGGTTTAATACTCTATTCATGTTTTGTTGGAGGTGAAAAGGTGCTGTCGACGTTGAGGAATTTGCAGACCCAACCTTCCCGATTAGGAAATTTTGTTGAAGGCGTCGATTGCGGCAGTACTTTTAACATTACTATGAACATTACGGAGGTGCCTTTCAAAAGTTCTTGCCCGCCCGCCAAGCCAGATCAATGCGCCACAACCCCGATTCGGAGGTTGCTCCGATCTCATTGAATTCTACCTATATCTCTACCTTCTTTATATTCATTGCCTCCTTCAAGCTCAATAATCTTTTGTATATGTACAGGAATACGCTCAATCCAGGCTTGTATCTTTTCTTGAGGTAGATCTTTCCAACACTGCTCCCACGCACGGATTGCCTCTGCCCTGCTCTTT
>ML977580.1:235149-281815 GCA_010015725.1 Amniculicola lignicola CBS 123094
AAGCTCTTTATTTAGCTCATCAATTCTAGCAGCAGCATCCTCCTTCTCTTTCTTTGTTTCTGGTATCCAGCAGTGACAAGGACCTTTAGTAGTGTACGAAAAGCAGCCCCAAAACATAAATTCAGAATAGCCCTTCCATCTCTCACGGATACAGCTTCGAACAAAGGCTTCATCAGCCTTCCGCCATATCCTGTACCCACCACGCCTGTGAAGGAGAACAACAGATGTCTCATCAGACCAGATTACATTCTTCCAGTCCTCTATCGTCCAGTCTTTATGTTGGAGACACCACTCAAGGCGAGCCTTCTTCATCTGTTTCGTCAACCCAGGCTTCCTCGTTGGCTTTGTCTTCCTGAAGCCTGCCTTTCTGAGTACTCTCCATACTGTAGCAGCTGAGATATTGAACCCTTCTTGACTAAGTGCACCAGCAAGATCAGCACAAGCCCTCTCACGTCCATAGCGATCACGGCGTACAAGATTGATGATCCTCTCTGTAGCTTCGTCCTGCTTAGATGGCCGGCCAGATCGAGGGGCGTCTTCAATATGCTTATCCTCAAGCTTCAATGGTCGTTCATGTGGATCAAAGCCTCGGTCAATTGCTCGTGCAAATGTTACATTAATAGTTCGTTTTGATATCCCAGTAAGGCCAATAATCTCATGAGTTGTTTTGCCAGAAGCCTTAAGAGCAACAATTAAAGCACGAGTAGCATTATCATGATGAACCATTGTATAGAAAGGTTGGATTGATCAGTATTGTACAGAGTACAGAGCTCAAGGAAATGAGGTTGAAGAGCAAAGGCCACGTCAGCTCGGAGCAACCTCCGAATCGGGGTTGTGGCGCATTGATCTGGCTTGGCGGGCGGGCAAGAACTTTTGAAAGGCACCTCCGTACTTCTGAGTACTGGTGCTCCCCGCCAAGCCCTCGCCCCGCCTTACGCCCATTCACGCCCATTCACGCCCACCCCAAATGACAACATTGCGCCCGCAATCACCCAAATACTTGTTCCTTTTCCTCCCACTTTTCATCCTGGCCATCTCCCTTCTTAAACCCACGCTTCTGCCCCGAAGCATCACACGTCTCTCGCAACTAAAATCCCACATCTACCCCTCCATCTCCCCCGCCACTCCTCCCAAACCTGCCACCTACTCCACAACCCGCACCATGGCCTACGAAAAGGAGCTCGAGATAGCAATGCTGGCCGTGCAACGAGCCGCCCTCTTGACAAAATCAGTATACACCTCACACACCAAAGGTACGCTCTCCAAATCCGACTCGTCGCCCGTCACAATCGGCGACTTCGGCGCACAAGGCCTCATCATCGCCTCGATAAAACACGCCTTCCCCTCAGACGAAGTCGTAGGCGAAGAAGACGCCGACGATCTGCGCTCCGACGCGCAGCTCCGCGACCTGGTCTGGGACCTGGTGCAGACCGCCAAACTCGACGATGCATCCGAGGAGGAGAAGATCGGCGGGCCGATATCCTCTGTTGAGAAAATGCTGGATGCAATTGATAGCGGGCGAAGTCAGGGAGGCCCCTCGGGACGTATATGGGCGCTCGACCCCATAGACGGCACCAAGGGATTTCTGCGCGGTGGCCAATACGCTGTGTGTCTTGCGCTGCTTGTCGATGGTGTTCCGACCGTGGGCGTGCTCGGATGTCCTAATCTCCCCATTTCCGACGACGTTGTTATCGATTCCTCGACGGGCGCGCATGCCGACAGTGGAGAGGGCAAGGGCGTGTTGTTTGCCGCTGTGAAAGGGGAAGGGGCTACATCCCGGCCGTTGACTTCGGGTGCACTGGCAGAGGGCAAGAAGATCAGCATGAAGCCATTAGAGGATCTGACACAAGCCACGGTGTGCGAGGGTGTAGAAGCGGGACATTCGTCGCATGGCGACAATGCGGCCATCGCGACGAAGCTGGGGGTCACGAAGCCTAGCGTGCGCTTAGATTCGCAGGCCAAGTACGGATCTATTGCACGAGGAGCTGGGGATTTGTATCTGCGGTTACCAGTCAGCAAGGCATACCAGGAGAAGATTTGGGATCATGCTGCGGGCGTGGTTATAGTGCAGGAGGCGGGCGGAGAGGTTGCGGATGCATGGGGCAAGCCTCTCGACTTCAGTATTGGAAGGACGTTGAAGGAGAACAAGGGCGTGGTAGCAGCGCCCAAAAGCATATTCCCCAAGGTGATCGAGGTGGTGAAGGAGGTCTTGGATGCTAAAGAGTGGTAGACATAGACGTCCCGCCTCCACCTGATGGGTGAAATAAAAAGATATTCAGTGCTGTAAGACTATGTAAATTGGCCAAGGCTCCTCACTAAGTGCCTGGCCTGATATATGTATGTACAAGATGTAGCATTGCGCATGGTGTAAGGTTTGCATGACTGAAAGATCGCGAATGAAAAACCATGCTCCAATATCCCCATTTGATCCCCGAACTGCCCTCCCGGATCGCATCGCAGACCGCGATTCAGTGACTATAGGCAATCACTCGCTTTTTCCTCCCTCCTCTAACTCCCAAAATAAATGAATTGTTGCCGTGTCCCAATAGGAAATAAAGATAATCGTCCGAGTTTCTGAAACCGAAATCACCGTTTGTCAGAACTCCAAAAAATGTAGGATGCCCATGCCAAGGACGAAAAATGCCGGAAGTCGCTTTTGGGTTGTAGTGTTTGGACATAGTCTACACCACGTGTTGCTGATGGAGATAGAAAAGAAATATAGCTCCGTGACGGTGAATCGTTATCATAAGCGCTGTTCGTCTTGCTCTAGGTAAGAATATAAACATAGACGGAATGACGAAAACTGGATGTGCTGAGTGAAGAAGAAAAAAACCCCAAGGACAGGGGACTTTGAAGACATCTGTCGGATGCTACGAGTACCGTCGAAGAAGACTGAAGAGATTGAAAGGACGCCGCTCTTGTCGAATTCCAGGGACTTCAATTCGTGGAAGTACGCCTTCCTTTCCGAAGTCATCTTGATAAGAGTAAAGAGCGTCAGCATAAGACCAGAAAGACAATGCAAGTTGGCACATGCCCACAAGGCCGACAATACCGAGGAGCATCGCCACGGCCGGAACTGACTGGAGGGCCGGGACTGATGACCATTCCAATTTTGGTGGTGATGGCCATGCGAGTGAATTCTTGAAGGAAGCCATTGCATCGACAACGCCATCTTGGATAGCCAAGAAGTAGAGCATGGAGAGAAAGCCACAAACAGCTGTCACATATCCCGCAAACTTGCCATTGGCTTTCCACAGGCCAAAAAGGCAAATCATGGAGGAAAGTAGAAGTTTGAGGTCCATCCCTAGGTTGCTGACTCCGCGCAGATAGGTATTTGTTCTTGTATCAATGATGGTTGTCAGATTTTCCGTTGCTGCTCCCAGTCCTTGTACAGCGTTGCCGGCTACTTTGATGCCCCGGTGCAACTGGCCAAGGCCATTGGAAGTATCTTGTAAATGGGCTTGTAGTGATTCCATAGAGTTGGAGAGGATGTCGTAGCTCTTAACCACAGTTCCGTGGTGCAATTGAATGCTCGTCAGAGAATGCTCGTGAGTAGACTGCATCTCTGCTCTCAGCAGAGCGGCTTGCTGCTGAGTCTTCTCTGTTAAACTGTTGAAATATTGCTGCATCTCATCTCGATACTGGTCGAGGCTTAGTTTGTGCTGTTGAATCGTCTAAAGTGATGTTAGTCTTCAGCTTTCTGATGGAGTTCAACTGAAACGATACCTGCTCTAAGACCTGAGAAGCCATGGTGGCTGATAGTTTCATCATCTCAGTAAAGCTCTCGAAAAGGTCGTTCTTTAGCTCATTGACGCTAGAAACGGTGGCTGCACGTTGAGCCTGAATGTCTTGGAAAGCTAGATCCTGGGATTCTCGGACCTTTTCAGCATATCTGCTCTGCTCGGCATGCCAGTCTCGTGTCTCCTTGATAGATTCCTGCATCGAATTGCGGAGCAAATGGACGACTTCTGTCAAGGACTTGTACACCGATAGATCTTGAGCCCTCTCCACCGCATCCCTTGTTACGTGGCACATCACCACTGCATTTTGCCTTGCATTGGAGTAGGATGTCCATGATTGGGGCCTGGATTGAAGCGCCCTCAAACAGCGCTTGAACTGTGCGGGGGTAGTATCCGGATAACAGTACTCATCAGGGGGAACTTCCTTACGGGCATCCTTGGAGGAGAACCAGGAGCTGAAGCGACTCCTCACACAGGCCTGTTGTGATGGAATGAGGGCGTTGCAATCGGGTGGGCTAGTGGAGGCGTCCACAGCGAGGAGCTCGCACACCGCTAGTCGTGCAGCGTATTCGGATTTGACCTCATCAAGAACAGCCTCCGGATTCGTGCTTGATTGGTCAAGTGCCTTGCAATCGTTAATTAGATTCAAGGCTGCAAGTTTATTGCAAGAGGACGCTGACTCCATCCTGTGGATAATGCTCAGGGCCTCGGATAGGATCTCTTGCTGTTTGATAGGCGTGCTGTCCAAGTGAAGCATTGAAGCAAGGTCCGAATTAGCTATGCTCACTTAGCGATGGCCCTTGGATGTACGTCAAGCAAACTTATATGCCTTACCTTCATTTGCTTTTGGTGAGTTAGTTTTGCCTTGGGCAAGGCCTCCAGGGGGGAGACTGAGAGTAAAAACCGTGAGCCCGGCAATGATCTGGCTGGTGACGTGCATATTGAGTCGTTGCAATTGTTTGAAGCTAGCAATAAAGAAAATCCAGCTCTATTGATTAATTGTTGAAGAAGAGATTTGAAAAATTTGAAATTGGAATTGATTGAGGAGAGAGATTGAAAAGTGGGGTTGGGGAGAGTAGAGGAGAGAAGAGTAACGAGGACGCAGCAAAAACGCAGCAAGGAGTCCGAGGCCCCAAAGCGCAACACCAGTCCAGTGCCGATATCGCACTGATATGGTGCTAGTTTGGTGACAGCCTGGTATGAGGGAGGGTGTTGCCGAAGCTTGAGGATGAGAAGTGAGGGTAAGAAACCGAGGGCGTTTTGCCCTTCTCCGGAGAAAATCAAGTAACGGAGTCAGGGGTTAGTCGCTGAAGTGTAAGCAAAGCTTCAAGCTCGGTGAACAGTCGAAGGCAAAGTTTGTTGATCGACGTCGCAGTATTGCTCCTGTTCGAATTGATAGAGCAGATCGATCGATCGAACAAGGTCGACTCTGCGTGGGGTACACGATCCGTCTTACAATCCGACAGGACAAACACCCAACCGACGCTTCGTGACACTCGTTATGATGAGGAGAGTATGAAGGAGAGGGGAGGATGCGATGAGTGGTTGAAGCTGTTCCAAAGGGGAATGCACAACCCTGGTCTGAGCGTGAAACCTGGGGCTTGATTCGCCAATTCAAGTGCTTACTCATCCGTCAACCCAGCTTCAACATCACGAAAACTTTTGAGCAGCACTCCAAACATCACGACAAAATATCCGCCGCAATGTTCACTCCAGCACGCCGGCGCTGTGCGCAAAGCATCACCTCAAATTCGTCCAGCACCTCAATACCGACATTCCTGCTCCCCGCTTTCTCCCCAGCGGCCCCGCGACCCTTCACCACTACCTCTCCAAACCTCTCGAAAATTGGCTCCGCACCACTCTCCGTTCCCCCCGGCGTAACCTTCAAGATTCTACCCCCCAAGAATGCCGCCCGCACAGGCCGATCCCAGCAAATGTCTACCGTGCAAATCAAAGGACCGCTTGGGGAGCTCCAAATGGATATCCCTCCCTATGTCAACATCAACCAAGATGCCTCACTACCTGGTCCCACATTAACAGTCGCCGACTCGACGGATGCAAAGCAGCGAGCTATGTGGGGTATGCTACCCCCGCACTATTCTAAATTTCTGAACTTGGGGACTAACAAAGCATAGGAACAACACGTGCCTACCTCCAAAACCACATCCTAGGTGTCAGCGAAGGCCACTCCGCCATTCTGCGTCTAGTCGGTGTTGGATATCGTGCCTCAGTCGAGACATCCGCCACTACTGTCTCCGAAGAGTATCCCGGACAGCAATATGTGAACTTGAAGGTTGGATACTCTCACCCTGTTGAACTGGGAATACCCAAGGGGGTAACGGCGAGCACACCGCAGCCTACACGATTATTGTTGGAGGGCAGCGAGAAAGAGGTGGTGATGCAATTTGCGGCTAAGATCAAGGCGTGGAGGAAGCCTGAGCCGTACAAGGGCAAGGGAATCTTTGTTAATGGGGAGACAATTAAGTTGAAGAACAAGAAGATTAAGTAGATGTGTTGATATTCTGGATGTACTGTATGGTATGTATCAAGACGGTTGCTTGCAGCCCTGTATAAAGATGATTGAATGGCTGTATGTGTCCTGCATCTCCTCGCCATTGTTTGTTGAATTGGAGTTGATGCAGATGCCAGATAGGTGTTTGGACAACTCAGATGTCGTCCTTCCACCCAAACCAAAACCTTCGAAAGATTCCTGGTAATCTCTCCGATCCTCCTCATTTCTTCATCCTTGATGTCGCAAGGCCCTAAGCACCAATCGGCATTTCGACAAGCTATCCGCATCTTCTCCCAACCATTCAGCAGACCTGGTAAAGCTTGTCTGCCAACACCTCAATCTGAGAAACGAATCTGTTCCCTCCCTCAATTCTACTCAGCTTTCTTGCTCTCCGACCGGAGTCCTGCCTTCAGTCAGCCACATCCCTCCAACCGATTATTTCGTTATGCATACGCAACCTCTTTGCCCTCGCCGTCTCCTCACCCTCCCCGGCTCCACGCCGTCGCTTCCTCCCCGGCTCCGGCTTCCTACACACCCATTAGTATCAATCCACTTTCAATTGCATGCAACAAAACTTACAATTGAACGGGAGCTTCCATTCCCAGAATATCACAAACACCCGAACCTCCTGATCCGCCTCCGTTTCGACAATCTGCACACCTCTTGCCGCCTCCGAATCCGGGCTTGTACACGCGACATCGTCTGCCCTGTTTCTTGCAGTTGGAGCATGGTATGGGAGCGTCCATGCCGTAGCTGCCGTTGATGAGCTGGGTATGGGCTATGGATTGGCGACGGGGGAGACTGACGGTGGTTGCGGCAGCGAGCTCGGCTACGATGCGGGCGTGGTCGCGGTGGCGGTCGCCTTCGGTGGTAGTTGATCGCGGGGGTAGTACGTGGGGCATTCGGAATACGGTGGCGGCGGCGGTATCGGCTTGGGCTCGGTGGCGGGGAGCACGCTGGACATTGAACGTATCAATGATAGGGTACTCGTATTCCTCATCCTCTTCCTCTTTCTCGTCTTCTTCTCCGTCTTCTTGCTCTTCCTCTTTGAAGTCTTCCTCTTTGAACACGGTGGATCCCTCAACCGATGGACTTGTATCGTGGTACTCAAACTCGGAGTTATCTCCCATCTCGACTTGGTTCTGACCTGCCACCCCATTCTCTCGTGGACCCTCACCATTGATCACATGCTCCTCTGTGGTTGCTCTGACTCCAAGAGGAAGGTCGTTGTCAAGGCCAAGTCTCATAGCCGTAGTTGCACGACCGAGGAGACGCTGAACATCTCGCTCATGAGTTTCCCGGTCAGGGCGAAGTAGAGGTCTGGGCGGCACGTACGTAGGGAATTGTGGGACCGTCTGTACATGTCCGGGAGCACCATCCCGCGAGGCGGTCTCTTCCTGGGTCTCTTCCTCCTTCACTTGAGTACCGTTGGTAGACTGCCTGATGTTTTCATCTGGAGTTTTGGCTGTGATAACAGGTACTGGCGTACGGGTTGAGGATGGCTCGTCAATTGACTGGATGGTGTGTTCGCTGCGTTGTTCTTCTCGCCGGTTGTTGGATCTCGTGGCGGTGGACGTCGGGGGCTTGCCGACGCTGCGGTGCTGGGAGCTTGCGTCGGTGGCAGGGGACGATGTTGCAGTGGAACCGGTACCCGATCCCTCCTTAACTAGCACACTATCTGCGTTGTTGGGTCGGTTCTGATGGTCTGTCTTGGGACTCATGATGCTCTCAATCTCTTTCGCCAAATTCTCTCTCGTCATGAAGACCGCTGCCATATCGACTGTCTTCTGCAGCACGTCCCTTAGAACCACCTGCTCCAGCTCTCTGTCCTCGAGGTTCGTGAAGCGCGTAAGGCGGTCAAGTCGACCCAAGCTGGCGATAGCGCTGGCGATTGCTTCGTGCGCAGTGCTGTGCTGCTGCTCGGGCGCCATTGTGTATCAAGCGTGAGGAGGTGTTGAACGAAGAGATTATATGAGATGATATGCAAATTGAAATGTATTGTGATCGCTGTGGATGTAAAGGGCTTCGAAGGTGGAGTGGGAGTGGAGCAAGAAGATGAGAAGCTTGGTTAGGCCGTTATGCAAACGGTATAAACAATACTTACAACAAGAACAACAATAGTTCAATACGTACAATAGCTAGCACGTGGGCCCGGCGCGCGCGTGAAAGTTGTGCGCGCACTAATTTGCCCACACATGGACGTATTGAGTCTTATTCATCACCAGATTTTCTATTGTTATGATTATTCTCCATACCAAAAGTAGCAGTAGGTAGCTTGTAACTTAAATTTCGAAGTTGGAGCTCCGTTTATGAGAGAGAAGAGAGATCTGAAATGGCGGTATGGGCAAGATGTCTGACATTCACTATGCGAAATATAGTCGACATACAAAGAGACAGATCATGGGCCATGCATATTGCCTTGTACCCAGACTTCCTTCATTTTGTCAAGCTTCATAGAGAGACATGCGCAAATGATCATTTTGAATATTTTCAATCTACAGAAAGAGACACATACTTTAAGACCTTTGCTATAGCAGTAGCTATCATTCGTTCCGCTTCATAGGTTTGATCTGTAAGCTCCTTTCACTCCTTTTCCTCGGACGTGTTCAGACTTGAACTGAATTCATCTTCATTTGGGGTCTTTTTATGGCTCACTGGCTGTAGGCGTCGTCACATCTCAGAAAGCGCATTCTCTAGAAAACTGACCGTGCTTTCACAGAAAAGCAGACATGGAATCACCATATCTATTCTATCATAGCTGACTCCAATGGAAGGTCTTCCAGCTCAAACGAATTACGCCAAATCAACACTGCAAGAGACTGACGATAACTTAGGCGAGCAACGAGTGCCTTCTCTGATCGTCGCAAAAATACATAGTTGTTTCCACCCAGCCAAAACAATTCGTCGCCAGCCTGTATCAGACTATGGTTTTGCCTACCTATACAGCCCATCCATTGAAATTCTCTCTGGGGATATTCAGTCCCATCGAAGATCCAGCCCTTTTTCTGTGTTGTGATGAAGTATGCTGTGTTTGATCTTGCAAATGTTTTGCACGCGGCCTCATATACTTCCATGAGTTTCTGAGTCTTGAGTCGTTGGAGGCACTGCTGAGGTGTTTGTTCCAAACTCACGCATCTTTCAATGGCCATGTTGAATTTTCTCAAGCTTGACTTCTGGATCGTATTCGTTACATGTGGAAATAGTCCTTCAAAGGTCTGAACAAACATGCTATGAGGAGAGTCAAATGAGTTGGGGCCATGGAGTCCGTAAGAAAGAATATCTTTGGACGACGACATATCAATCATACGCTGGGCGTTCTGAATGCGCTCGATTTCTTGAAAATCAAATGGAATGTTGGCCACGTCCACGAAGTTATATATTGATGGCGCCCTGGGTTCAAGTTGCGGCCAACGATGTGGCTCCCCAGTAACTTGAGCGAAACGATAGGCTCTAGAACTTGACTGATCGGATGGGGATCATGACTAGGGGCGAAATCGAGAGGTTCGAGACTCCTGGAGAAGTCGGGTACCCAGGAGGGTGCTCCTGAGCACCTAGCTTCAGCTGCTAGCCCCAGAATCCCGGCCTCCTTGTATGTGTCTAGAAAGGACGTTGCGAATTCTGTGTAGATCCGTTCAACGCTAGCTATGTAATCGACCTTGAGGGATGTTTTTGATGTCGAAGAGATATTAAAGCACAAATCGCGTGGATCCTAGGAGTCTCGCCAGCAAATGGTATTAAGCAGGTTCCTGTGCATAGGTCGATCCAAGGGCACATCAAGTTGGGGAAAAACCGGTTCTAGTGGCGTACAGACCAGCAAACTCAGGAATAAAGCCATCAAAACAGTGACTCCGAATGTTGCCAATAATTCCGTTGAACCGTAATCTGCGGATGGGGTCACCCCCAGTGGTAGTGTTATGCATAGAGACAACAGTATCAGCGTTAAAATAAAGTATGAAGCGATGCGGCGGAGGCATGCGTGATAGTAGACGAATTTGCGAAGGAATTTGAGGTAATCTGTCAATCTCGCTCTTTCTCTGTTGCGCCCGGTACTACAGTTTATGCGACTACAAAATATCTCGAGCCATTTCTCCAAGGAGCGAAGTTTGTAACTGGCACCAAGGAATATCGTGGCAAAGGTAAACTGAGTCCATGCCAAATGCGAGCAGCCGGAAACCAGAACGGGCCGAGCCGCGAGGACGACTTGTTGGTATGTCCAGATGCGCGTTATCCAAGTACAGTCCAAAAGCGCCTTGACGTCTTGTATAGAGACGACAACTCCTTTCGAAGCGATTCGCTATTTCCGAAGAGGAGAAATCAGGTAGCGCCACCTGGACTCTTCTTACTTATTAGCACTCAGTTTACTTTGTGCGCACTGTGTCTAGTTCACCAACAGTCTCAGGATTCTCAGGCACCAAAGTTCTTGTAGCACTCCAGCGCGTCCAGAAGTAGGATAGCATCACAGACCATACACTTGGTGTCCTGAGTCGTTCCTCTACAGTATCAGAGACACCAGTGAAATAAGCCAGCAGTCCGCCATGGGATAGGTAAGCCATGGCCCTCTCGGTAGCAGCATTGCCTTCTCCCAGCCATATATACACATTCTCTGCGCTCGAATAGATTTGTCCCATGAGAGGTATCTGCTGCTCTTTCTCCTTGATGTTGGCTTGCTCAATGCATAGCGCATCCACCCAGATGCAGAAGGCACCAAGTTTCTTCCTCAAGTGCCACAAGGCTGAGTAGCAATTCGATGTAACTGGGAAAGGGATCCCTAGAAGGAACACATGGGACGGTCCAGGAGGTCCCCAGACGTATGACAGAGCTGTGAACGAGGGCTTGGAGTCGAGATTGACGACGGGAGATCACAACGAATAGGCTGGGTGTCGACTTCATCTTCCCCTAGAGCATGAACGCGGAGGAGACGAATGCAACGAGATTCTGGAGGAATACGGTAAGAGTCATATATAGAGGAGATGTCGGAGTTTGCACTCATTGTTAGAATGTTGAGGTTGACGTGTGTTGGGAGAATTTTCAGGTGTCATTGATCGGGGGGAGGCTGTTGTCTATTCACCTTGGCCAAGCACACCGAAAGGGGCAGAGGGAGGCTGAGGGATCCCAAATGTTTACTCGTATCAACGGTCCGTGCAGTTCTGCATTGAAAGTCTAAGCCCTGGAGAATGTGGAAGGAATCGTGCACGGATGTTGATCAGCCATTTAAGGTCATATACAGGTAGGCTTCCTGTGGTACGGGTATGAAGATCTGGGAATGGCCTCTCTAGAAATTCTTGAAAATGAATATTACACGCCCTCATAACTGGTCGTCTCTCACAGGTGATAAATTGGGTCAGAGAAGGGTAGTGTCTTTCTACGACCGTTCTGAACTGATACGGAAGCATACCTGGGAAGGCTGGGAAAAAGCAATGCAATCCTGACACATGAATCACAT
The DNA here is from genome assembly GCA_010015725.1 of Amniculicola lignicola CBS 123094. Taxonomy (NCBI): domain Eukaryota; kingdom Fungi; phylum Ascomycota; class Dothideomycetes; order Pleosporales; family Amniculicolaceae; genus Amniculicola; species Amniculicola lignicola. The sequence continues at coordinate 246,845 of ML977580.1, forward strand.
CACCAATAGCCATTACGCAGCCCGTGTAATGAGCATGCATCATTCATTCAACTACTAAAATTTCGCTCTCCAAACCCCCCTTCCCCCCATACCCTCGATCTCCGAACTACAATATCCTTCTCTTCCCCCTCATCCCAACAGTCCCTTAACCTTCTCAATCCCTTCCCAAACAGCCAACCTCAACCACCTCCCCAGCCTAGACAACTCAACCTCTAGCCCTCAACCCAAAGGGAGGTCTACAAGGAGTCCGTCTCAGCCAGGAAAGCAGGAGTCCAGCCATTCGACAAGAACCAGGAAGACATGAACAGGACAGTCAAAACAGGAGAGAGAGAAAGTACACAGACCCAACACCATCAGAGATCGAGACATGAGAAGAAGAGGAGAAAAGAATACGAGAGAGCTTTGCAACACACCGCCAGCAGGCTGATAGTCCTGAAAGAAGAAAGAGAAAGAGACATCCAACCCCGCATGAAAATGCCCAGACCCGACCCGACCGAACCCAAACACAAGACCATAATACAAAGCCTACGCCATCCTCAAGACCATCAAAACACCATTTCCCATGTAGACAGCTCATTCCAAACGAAGAGATCACCGCATCATACACCAACGCCTACTCTTGTGACACCGCCAACATCCTAACTCCAGAACAATCTGATCATCAACCCTCAAAATCCGACTCATCCCCAAACCCATTCCAAGTAACAGCATCCTCCTCCAACTCGCCACCACTCATATCTCCACCACGCCCATGCTCAACTCCACTATCACTATCATCAACATAACTCTGAATCGTGACCTTCTTCTGCTGCCTGCCTTTCCCCTTCTCTTGTTCTTTCTCCTTCTCCTGCTCGGTCTCCACATCTTCGACCCGAATTTCGCGCGTGAGGTTCTCAACATCATCCTCCGTGAGATAGTCGCCCTGGCCCTCCAAAACATCATACAGATTGTAGATCTGCATGTCCTTGGCCCCGACGCGCCTCGTAAGAGTAAGTATTTTAACCTCGATCTGCTTGCGCTTCCTCGCACCCTTGCTGACATCATAGTCTGCGAACATGATGCGGGCGGCGGAAAGCTCTGCATGCATGTGGGCGCGCTCATCCATCAGCTCCTTTACGACCCGTGCAAGAGCTTCTTTAGGAGACTGCGATGGGCGAAGAGTTGCATCGACATCATCGTTCGTTCGAGACGAGACCGGGACGAGTTTGGGGACTCGGAGTGGATCAGTTGGGGGGTTCGGTGAAGTGCGACGGCACACCGTGCAATTCTGGTTGTCGTGGTTCCGAGAATCAATCCTCGCTGCTAGGTCAAGTGTGAGTGTGTCCTGCCTGCCTGTCTGAATCGTGATGTCGGGAACAATGAAGGCAGAGGTCATCTCCACAGGAGGAGCACTGCGACGGCGACGACTCGTGTTGCTGAGCATAGAAGCATCTGCTAGTTCTGCCTCGGATTGTTTGGTCTGCATGGCTTGAGCAGTGGTGGGCTCATAGTTGGAGACCTGTCCGGTAATATCCTCAAAGACTGTGTGGGTAGTCTTCTCGGTGACATCCTTCATCGACGACTTCCGCGGTAACGACGGACGGCTGCTCTTCACAGATGCAACAGATTGCATGGTATCTTCGCGAGGGTGGCGCTCTGGGGGAGCAGAGGAATGTCGACGAGCCAAATGCTCTTCTTCCACCTGACGTCGAACTCGAGCAAGATCGTCAGCATTGATAAAGCTCAACAGAGTTATGTCGAGAGGCTCAGGTGGCTCAACGCGTGATACGGTTGGCACCGCGGATGCGCTGCGAACAGCTCGCGGAGTTACACGGGGGGCGAGAGATAAATCTGTCGTAGACTCAACATCGCTCTCGTACTGTGCACTGTTGTCGTCGATGATTGGAGCAGACACACTACGAGATGATTCGGCTGGAAGTGATGCTCGGTGTGGCGATCTGGCATAGGACTTTCTAGGGCTCCTCTCAATGAAAGACTGATGAGATGCACTGGCCGCCTCGCTGTTGCGTACTTCTTGCTGGGCGCGAGTGGCAGTTCGGGTGCGCGTCTCCTCTCGTCGCAGACTCACTCGGCGCGGAGCTTTAGCTGGAGCATTGCCTTTGTAGTCATTCTCTTTGTCGGCGGAGACAGGGGCTGGCTTGTTGTATTGCTGAGCGTTTGCCTGTCTGGGCACCAAAATCTCTCGCGTCATCTCTTCGACTTGTTTATCGCGCTTCCGGAGTGCCTTCTGCAGCTCGTGTTCCTTCTGGGCCCAGCGTTGGTTCTCTTCCTCACGCTGAGCATTCAGTTGCTCAAGCTCTTGCTGGAGGGCCTCGTGGTCAAACTGGACAGTGCTCTGTCGCTGCTGTTCCTTTTGAATCTTCTGAGCCCAGCGTCGTTTCTCTTCTTCACGTTGAGCATTTAGCTGCTCTAGCTCTCGCTGGAGAGCTTCATTGTCGATCTGAATCGTGGTTTGTCGCTGCTGCTCCTTCTGGAGCTTCTGAGCCCATCGTTGGTTTTCCTCCTCACGTTTAGCATTCAGTTGGTCAACCTCTTGCTGGAGAACCTCTTGATCAATCTGTATGGTATTCTGTCGCTGCTGTTCCTTTTGGATGGCGTTCTGCAGCTTTTGTTCTTTCTGGAGCCAGCGTCGGTTCTCTTCATCAAACTGAGCGTTCAGTTGCTCAATCTCGAGTCGCAGATTCTCATTGTCGACTCGGACTGCCTCGTTTGTATGATCCTGAGTTATATCCTGGAATTTCCGGATGGTCTCATCGCGACGCTCGACCTTGCCCTTCAAGCTGGCTTCCTGGGCAGCAAAACGGCGTGCCTCCTCGTCTCGCTTAGCCTTGATATTAGCAATCTGAGCTTTCAAGGCTTCGTTGTCCGTCTTGATCCTAGCGTATTCAATCTGTTCCTTTCGAGCCTTGCGGAGCTCGGCCTCCTTGCGAGTTAGGTGCTGAGTCTGCTGGTCATTTTGTGCGAGGGCGCGAGTAAGCTCGGCATGGAGGGTGTTGTTTTCCTTTTGAGCCGTGTTCTCGGCCTGATCAATTCGTCGACGAAGCTGCACAGTCTCTTCCCGATGATGGCGCTGCTCCTCCTCCAGCTGATCCTGGAGAGCGTCGTTCTCGGCTCGCAATGAGTCAACCTCATCGCGGAGGGTATGGTTCTCGTCTTCCAAAGCGTTCCTCTCTCGCTTAAGCTCCTCAAAATTTTGGAACGCGACGCCGACTTGTTTCGCAAGGCTGTCGCGCTCATCGACCAGTCGTTTGGTTTCCACCTTCTTTTGGAGCAAATCGCGCTCGGAACGATCGATTTTGGTCCGGAGAGTCTGTACTGACGCCTCAAGGCCTGGAAAGTATTAGCAACGAACGGTGGCGGTTGAAAGAAGGTAGATACTCACGTGTCTTCTCAACTTTCCACGCGGTCTTGCTGGAGCCGCCCTCGCCATCTGTAGAGCCCAAGCCGCTGTCACTTCGACGGTACTGCTCCCGGGCTTGAGCCGCGCTCTTTAGCTCAACGATCTCGAGATCCTTCTCCTCGATCGTCTTCTCGGCTTCATCCCGCTCCTTTTCCAGAGTCTCCACCTTGTCCTTAAGTAGCTGGAGTGCGATAATGATCTCCTTCTCCTCACGAGGCAACGGGGCAGCTTCAATGCCCATATAGCTTGGTTGGCGACGGGAGAACCGTGATCGCGGCGCGGTAGTCTTTGAGAAGAGTGGAGTGCCGTCTTGAAAATTGCCAGAGAAAAGCTCAGTGAGGTTGGGAATCCCCGGCATCGTGAACGACTGTGCGGTCGCAGTGTTTGCGGTCATGGGCCTTGAGCGCGGTGTAGTCTGGAGACGCGAAGCACCTTCGACAACGTGATCCAGTTGTTGTGAGGTCTGGCGACTTCGTGAACCACCCCATCGCGTCGGCTTGGCTTGAGTTGTCAACGTCGGTGGACGTGAATCCAAGTTGAGTGATGAGTCGTCTTCAGAGACTTTGGCATGCGCCTGTGCCAGTGATGCTGACGCGCTCCTTCGTTGAAAGGCAGTCTTGGAAGGCATGGCTGAGGGCTTGCGCGTGCTGCCCGGACGCGGTGATGCAGTATCGAGATCGTTGCGGGAAGCGCGTCGAATCTGGGCGTCACGGCGGAGGCTTCCCGGCTGAGCTGGGTAGGCTTTGCGCGTGCGGGCGGAGGGCGGTGTCATGTCGTAAAGCTCGTCGAAACCAGAGAGTTTTCCTGGCGTGCTTCGGTTGCTGCGGTGACCGCCGCGGGCTTGCTCTATTGACTCCGCGTCGCTACTGTCGGCTGAGCTCTGGTCGAAGTCGTTGAACTGTTTGTTGACCATTGATGTGTCTGGAGCCGGGCCTTCAGATCGCAATGGCTGCCAAGAGTTCATCTTCTTCGCTGTCGAGCGGATGCGCGGGAGAGGGAGCGTATTTGTCTCTTCCTCGAAGCGGTGTTGGGTGGACATCAGCGGGTCGTCGTCCCCAAAGAAATCGGCCGTGTCGCTGCCGAGCTGGTCGAGCTGCTGTGTGGGGTTCGAGTCGCTGTGTGGGGGCGACGGTGACGGGAGGGGCAATGGGCTGTGGCTCAGACTGCGAGAAAGCTCACGTATAGCGCGCGCTTTCCCTTCGCTCATGGGTGGGGAGGACTGCATTGGACAGGATCACCGCTGTGAGTGCGCCGTGAATGTCGTGACGGGGAGCCGCGTCGAGGGTATCATGCGATTGTAGCGAATAGAAAAGAGATGCTTCTAATGGATGTGACGAGCAAGACGAAGGATATCCAAAAGCAACGTCCAAGCCGTGGTCGAATCGCAGACCCGGTGTGGAGTGGAAAGTGCGTTGAAGAATTGAAGATGGGACGTGACGGGACAAGGAACAACAGTCGGAGGTAAACAACGCGGCGTCCCGACGCTAGCATGTTCTCGGCTAGACCATCATGTGACGGCTGGCCCGTGTCCACTAGATCACAGATGCAGCCGCCCTCGAGACTTTCGAATTCCTCACAGACCTATCAAGTGTGCTTGAGAGTGTAAGTTACAATGAATTCATAGGTATCGCGCTAATGCCGTCCAAACTATGTAGGACACTTCTCTCCTCTATCTATAACCATCACCTTTTCTTCTCCTCCAACAGCGCATCCAAATCCCCCACACCACCCTCATACGGCCCCACCTCATACTCAGCCGGATACGCCTCTAATATCTCCTTCAATTCTTTGGCATGCATCCTCTGTTCCTGCGTAAGATCTTCCCACACCCCCTCAAACGCATTCCTCAACCCCGGCTTCATTTCCTTCTCCGCCTCCTCAAATGCCTTCAAGACGTCTTTCCTCTTAGCGCTCCTCAACTCTTTCTCCTTCACATCATCCCATAACTGCCTCCCCTCTAGCCATTTGCGTAGCCGTGTGATAGGATTGTCCCTACGTTTCCAGTCTTCCACTTCGACCTTTTGGCGATAGGCGAAGGAGTCGTCCGAGGTAGAATGGTGGCCTACGCGGTATGCCATCATTTCTATAAGGACGGGTTTCCCGCCATCTTCGAGTGCGAGCCGTCGAGCTTCATTGGTAGCTCGGCGGACTGCAAAAATGTCGTTTCCGTCTACACGAAGGGTGCTGATGCCGTATCCCGCGCCACGGGATGCGATCCCATCGCCACGATATTGGTCGCTTGTGGGTGTTGAGATGGCGTACCCGTTGTTCCTACAGATGAAAATGCAGGGAACTTGCCGTGTAGCCGCGATGTTGAGTGCCGCATGAAAGTCTCCTTCGCTCGCTGCGCCCTCGCCAAAGAAGCATACGGCAACTCTGGGCTCTTGTTCCGGATTCTGTATATTCTGCAACTTCAGCGCGTATGCCGCCCCAGCCGCATGTGGTATCTGGGTAGCCAGCGTCGACGATATAGTCTGAATATTCAGCTCCTTCGAACCATAGTGAACCGGCATGTTGCGTCCCAAACCACCATCTTTTCTGTTCGCAAACAACTGGTTCATGAACTGCGAAAGCTTGAACCCGCGCTGAAGATAGACGCCCGATTCGCGATACTGGCAGAAAATAACGTCGGTCGGATGAAGCGCAGACGCAGAGCCAATAGCTATGCCTTCCTCGCCAGCGGAAACCTAGTTATCTGCCTATTAGTATTTGACCCACCATCACACAACATGCACCAACCTACCATATAAAAGCTCAACCGACCTTGCCTCTGTGCCTCAAACATGAGTAAATCCATGATACTCACTGTATCCTCGTTAGCCAACATCCAACCAAACCCCCAGCGCAAAGACCAGTACACTTACAGCAAACCATATTCTGATACAACTCCACCGCCAGTCCATCCTCCGTCTCCACCCCAACCTCCTTATCCAAAACCCTCCCGTTCTGATCCATAACCCGATACGTCGGAATCGCGTCCAAACTCTGCGGTCGTATGAATTGCATGTCGTTTGTGAACTGGCTGTTCAGCGCGCCTGGAAACAACACCCTACCAAGACATTAGCCACACATTTCATATCCCTTATGCGATGATCCTACTCACCGCTCAGCATTCGCCGTACTCGCAATCCCTCTCCGCCCAACCGTTTGCCATGCACCGTGACCGCACCTTCCAGCCTTGCTCGTAACCTCGCCGTTTACACATCGCGCAGCCTCAAACGGTCTCCGCAATCGCAGAGTCCTAGACACGTAACGGAAAGACATTGTGAATAGAAAGGGAGGGAGAGACGAATCACATAGTCTGACAGTAGCCGGCTACTGCACTTTTGTTGCTCAAACTCTGGGAAAGGGTCCACGGTTGTTGAAGCGAGGTTGATTCGGCAAACAGCGGCTTTGGGGATGTGGACGTCAGCGACGAATGGTTGCGCACGGACTGCGGGTGTTGGGGGCTGTGATTGGTTGGTTGGAGTGACGCGACAATTTGGTAGCATCACCAACTTGAGCTGCATGGAATTGAATGTGCGTGCAGTTTAAAAGCATGGGCAATAAATCAAATAGTATAGGAATTTGCTAAAATACCACAATACCTTCAGAAGGGGGTTGGAGAGATTCACCAACCGAATGATGGCCTCAGTGAGCAAAAGGTTACATTGATGATCAAGGGTTGTGTTGCATTTGATTGAGAATAACAGTCTCAGATGTGAGAGCATACCTCTCGCTCTCGCATCCCTGTGAAGAAATATGTCTAATAGATGCCTTCCCAGTGTTTTCACACGTCAGTCCACTCTGCCAGCATCCACCTGTCGACGTGAAAACCCCGCTTTCCTGCTCTACTCATACTCTAACGCCCTGTACTGCTTACCATAGTTCCTCCATCTGAGCTGGAAAGCAATCATAACCACCGGTAAGATACTAACCAGCTCTCCTAATCCCGCATATGCTGGTTCGATTCTGATCTTGACGAATGCCCCGGCGGCCATGAGAATAGCGACGACATTATAGAGAGCTGCCCAGCCGAAGTTGAACATGATTCTCCGATAGGCAGCCTTGGAGATGTCGAGGAGGATCAAGATGTGGTGGAGATGAGAGGTCATCAACACAACATCTGATGCGCTCTTTGCCACGTCAGACCCGTGGTTGATATGCACACCAACATCGGCCTGCTTGAGAGCAACAGAATCGTTCGTGCCGTCGCCACAGAACATGACGACGCCCCCGGCGTTTTGGATATCCTGGACGTACTTCTGTTTGTCCTCTGGCTTCAGTCGAGATTTAGTTTGATGCTTGGGGATATTGAGAGAATGCGCAGTGTCGTTGACAGCCCCATCACTATCACCGCTGATCATATGTACTTTGATTCCCCTTGCGGTGATGAGGTCGATCGATTGAATTGCTCCCTGCCTCGCACGGTCCTGGAGTCGGAACGTCGCACTCAAGACGCCGGAAATGGTGACGCAAAGGAGCGTATGTTGGGACTCCAAAACTTGGACGCCCAACCATTGAGGGTTGCCTGCGCGGACCACCAGCTTGCTCTCTTTGCCCACTCCCTGAACGCCACAACCGGGGACACTTTTAATCTCAGCCATCTTTGTGGGTAGAACAGACACCGCACCGTCTTTCTGGGGTTCGTCTCGCACCCACTTACAGACGGCCATGGCAACAGGATGCTTGACGTCTTCTAAAAGCCCAAGAATCATCCCTTTTGTCTGAATAGAATTTCCAGGGAAATAAATTTCTACAACCGTAAGTTCTCCCGTCGTGAGCGTTCCAGTCTTATCAAAGATGATGTCAGTGACGTTTCGAGCCACTTCCAGCTTCTGGGGATCTCTGAAAATGATTCCAAAGCGAGCCGAAGCTCCTCCAGCGATGAGAACGACCATAGGAACTGCAAGCCCTATCGCACATGGGCATGAGACAATCAAAGTAGCGATAGCGTAAGTGATGGCTTTGACGACAGCTCCAGCCCAGGTCCTATGATTGTGGTAGCGATCCACGAAGACCCAAATCAAGAAGACTAGAATGCCGATCGCTGCGATAGCTGGCACAAACCAGCCAGCGATTTGGTCAGCTAAGGCTTGAACCTTTGGCTTGGAGAGCTCTGCGTTGTCCACCATGGATGCGATTCGGCTGATGGAATTCTCGTGTGGTAACGCAGTCAAGGCGACTATGAGTTGGCCAGCCCCGTTCATCGTGCCAGCGCAAACACGGTTGTCGAGACCTTTCGCAACAGGAATCGTCTCGCCAGTAATCATAGATTCATCAACTTCTGAGCCGCCATATGTGACAATACCATCCGTGACAATTCTGGTGTGGGGCGGCACTTTAAATGTATCTCCGTATTGAAGTAACCGTGCATCGATTTTGTGCGGTGATGTGAACTCGGGGTACATGGTTGGACAGCATTGCTTTGATCCACTTGACTTAGACTTGCAATTGAGGTCTTTGGCTGGCCCCGGACCAGAGTCCACGAGGAGCGCACTTTCGGCCTGGAGAGACCTGAATGACACCGATTTTGCAGCTTTGAGGCGCGCGAACTCGCTCACAACTCGACCAAGTAAGATTAGAGTGACCAACAATGTGGATGTTTCAAAGAAAGAGTCTGTCTCCAAAGGGCGCTTTTGCACTTTGAATACATAGGAGACCACGCTGAAAATGTATGCCGTAGTGGTACTCATCGCAATAAGGAAGTCCATCTCGAAAAGCCCCGAGTATATCAGTGATCGAAGGGCACCAGGAAGAAACTCTCTGGTCGCTATGGCTTGCACCAGAGTCGCTAGAGCCATCGAAACATGTGCATAGACCAATCGGTTGTGGTCGAGGGGTCCCCAGGCAAAAACCAACACTGGGATAGTCAGGACGAGTGTAAGAAGAAACATGATGCAGGCCCGTTTGGTCTGCTCATGGCCAATGGCAAGACTAGGGTGTGCACTAGGAGGTGCTAGGTGCAGAATTTGACTTGGTGCAAGTTCTTGATAATACCGCAATACATCCCGGGCGCCAATGTTGTGTGCATCGTAGTGAATTCGGATCTTTTGCTGGTGAAGGGTAGATTTGGTGGTTGTCTCACAGCGGGAAGAATGCTGATGCTTAGAAGGGAGCTCTGTAGGTATCGTGCTGTTTCGCCCGCTAAATAACATAGACGGGCTCCAAAGTGTTTTGGTCGTCGACTCAATAAGATTGACCCCAAAGGGCCTGCCGGTTTGGAGGATCTCTGCCGGGTTTTCCACCAACAACTCCAGGATCTGGCTTTCTGGCTGCTCGTAGTTCTCGAACGTATATCCAGTAGCCCTGTGGAGATGCGCAATTACTTCCTCGACCGAAAAACGGCCTGTGTCTAGGTCGAACTCGACTCTTGCTAGCATGATGTTGACTTGGTGGTTTCTAATTGCTGGGATCTGATGAAGAGCTCGGGAGATGCCAGATTCACAGCAGCCACACTTCAGTCCTCCGATATTGAGAATGATCCGATCGAACGCATAGGGCCCCCGTTCGAGATTATCCGAAAGCTCTTCTGTGTACACGTGCCCTGATTTGCAGTTTTCTTTCGACATGGCAGCTGTAGAGCAACAGACCTGAGACGACTGTGTAGTAGTGGTGTTCGCACCTGAGCCGTGCCCTGCATCAGCTTTGCGATGAATGTGGTACGCCGGGCTGCAGCAAGGAGTAGACTGACCTCTTGGGGATGCTGCTGAGTGGTCACAACAACCATGAGGTCGTTCCTTAGATGCTCTGGAGTCCACGTGTGTATCAATCCTTTCAGTGTCGAAGTCGGTTGATGCTGATTCGTGGTGACCGCAGCTGTCACAGGACACACTGGAACTCCCGGCGTCCTGAGTGTTAGGCGATGCTGAAGTATTGATATGGGTCGTTGGTGGTGGAGACGCGCAACACTGATCAGCACAACCGCCAGACGAAGACACAATCTGTGTGGGTTGCTCCTTCTCGTCTCCGCTGCCTTCGCAGCATCCCTTTGGGGAGCAACAGTCCCGTCCCATAATTGCCGATTCCTCGCAGTGGAAGGGTACCGGGAATTCAAAATAGGGGAGTGAAAAATGAGGATGACGGGAAGAAATGTGTTCGAGGAGACGTGAGGGGTTCACTAAAAGGCAGTGTGTGACGGCGGTCAACGCAGAGGGAGCACCTGCCCACTTAAATACTGCCTCCGCTGTGAATGGCACCATCTTGTGCCACAAAAGGGGCTACCCTGATTGGACTAGGGAAGGCAACATTTTACGTGTGATAACGAACGTGCCTCTGTCTGCTGTGCGGCTCCCAATTGACATATTGAATGCTACGCGGGTGATTGCAGGGGACTTTGCACTCATAACGTCCATGGGAGACCGGCAGACGCCCGCAGTTGCATCCTGGACACCATGCTAGACGCAGCATTTGAGTGCTTGCACACTGTTGTGAATCTCCATGGCTTGAATCTGGGGCAACCGTATGACAATCGAAGAGTCTTCCAAGGGTTGAGCTGTCACCCAGCCGCAGCGGACAGGCCCAACATCAGACGGTGAGAACATATGTAGGATGGGTGCCTAAGCACCCCTAACGTTAGGGGTAGGGGGCTTCTACGAGGGACATATCGGATGCGGAACAAGCGCGAAGAAGACGATGAGTGGTCAGGCGAGTTGATGCAGGTCGTGCGACAGGCACGTGACCCCGCGTTCGCGTGCTCGTAAATCTGCGTCATCGCCTCGACGCCGTCGCATGCAACAGCAACGCCCACCTGTCACGCCTTCGCCGCGTTTTCACACTGTTCCCACATGTTTAGTCCCCTCTTTCCATGAGAATGATACCTGCGCGATGGCATAGCCCATATTACATACACTCCACCAACCTCCTGTAGACGCTGAACAAAGACCCCGCCTCGACATACCGACAGTAAACCATGGCGGGGACGCGAGGTCGACTGCGCAAGCCGCCCAGGGCCGTTGCAAATGCTACACCAAGGCGGAGCTCCCGGAGAGGAAGGGCTGCGTTCGAGGATGAAGAGGTACCGGACGTGTTCCAAGATCTTCTCGCACAGGCACAAGCGTCACGGTCGGCCGGCGCAGACGAGGACAGCAAGCCTCTGAAGAAGCGCAAGACAACATTATCGAGTCGGCAACGTAATGCCAGCCATTTGGAGGAGACTGCAAGGAAGAGGCCCACGATTCCCGAGACTCGGAGTAGATTGCAGACACCAGCGCAGCCCGTGAGCGCTCTCGAGTCCCACGACCATGAGCCGAGCGATCGTGTCTTACAAACTATTACCGACTCGGAAGAGTCGGACGATAGTGATATGGAATGGGAGGATGCGCTGGCAGACGGTAATACTGGTGACGAGGACAACGGGGCACATGCCATGCCAGAGGTCGGCGACCTCTCAATCACCATCGGAGGCGATGCTGGCCCAGAACTAGCAGGCAAGAAGCGTGTGCGGAGACGAGGTATAACCTCGGTGGACAGAAAGCTTAGGCTAGATGTCCACAAAGCACACATTTTGTGTCTTCTGTGTCACGTCCACCGTAGGAACATATGGTGCAATGACGGACAAGTACAAGCTGTTCTGCGGAGACTTCCATCACCAAGGACGCTGTCCGAACTTGTCCCAAATCCGCAAAACAGCCAGTACCAAGCCTCGAAACGCTTCTTAGATGGCATGAACACGCTGAAAACGCTGTGGTCGAGACGATTCTCTGTCACAGCCATGGGCATGCACAAACCACGATGGGATGATGCGGACGCAGATGTACGAGCCTTCTCGGATTTTGATGACTTAGATGATCCGATGGACAAGGAGGATTTCCGTACAGCAGCAAGAACACTTGAAGGCTCACAGGACATCGGTGCCCAACTATTCTGTGCTCTTCTGCGTGGTATTGGAATAGAAGCGAGATTGGTATGTTCGCTGCAATGCCTCCCATTCGCTTCTGCAGGGCAAGCATCTACACCACAGAAATCTGGACCGGAGAAGAATAAGATATATCTAGATCCGTACAACAAAGGCGATGACTCCAGCCTATCAAAACCGAAGAATTCTACTCCGTCCAGGCCAAAGCGATGGTCGCGGCTTGAACGAGCGGTCGGAATGCAGCACCCTGCCATGGGTCCAAGTCCAGTCCCGAAGCAGACCAAGAAGTATCAAACGGTATATCCCGTGTACTGGGTCGAGGCGTACAACACCGCCTTCCAGAAGTGGACCCCAATCGACCCGTTGTCGACATCCACAGTGAACGAGCCAGACAAACTAGAGCCTCCTTTAAATTCTACACAAAACAGCCTCGTATATGCTATTGCGTTTGAAGAGGATTTGTCTGCTAAAGATGTCACTCGCCGCTACGCCAAGGCATACAATGCCAAAACCCGTAAGTTCCGAGTTGAAAGCACAGGGGGTGGAGCGACGTGGTGGAGGCGGGCACTGCGATCGTTCAAGCGCATAACTCCTATGGATCGAGATCAGGTGGAAGATTCTGCCCTGGCCAGGAAAGAAGCGGCTGAGGGCATGCCGAAGAATGTCCAAGACTTCAAGAACCATCCGGTTTATGTACTGGAACGACATCTGCGACACAACGAGGTCATCCATCCCATGCAGACCATCGGTAAACTCAACGTTGGCACCGCGATGAATCCGAAGATGGAGCCTATCTATCGACGCAAGGATGTTCATATAGTGCGGAGTGCGGATAAATGGTATAGACTAGGGCGAGATCTCAAGGACGGAGAGCACCCATTGAAGCATGCAAAACCTAAAAAGGGTGCTCGGCGCTCACTCTCACCAACCATGGACCTCGATGATGATGAAGAACCACTTGGTGCAGGACTGTACGCGCTATTTCAGACCAACTTATACGTTCCGCCTCCAGTCGCCTATGGTCGCGTTCCTCGCAACGCGTATGGGAATTTGGATGTATATGTTCCATCTATGATTCCCGCAGGTGGTGTACATATCCCTCATAAACAGGCCGCAAAGGCTGCGCGTATCGTGGGCGTCGACTCAGCTGATGCAGTCACCGGATTCTCGTTCAAAGGCCGACACGGTACCGCTATTATTCAAGGCGTCATTGTCGCAAGCGAGTACAAAGATGCAGTGGAGGCGGTCCTCGATGCAATGGAATATGCACAAGAAGAGGCAGAGAACAATCTTCGAAGTTCCGAAGCTCTGCGCTTATGGAGAAGATTTCTGATTGGGCTGAGGATTGCACAGAGGGTTAATGCAATCGAGATTGATGGAGAGGTCGGGCCTGTGTATGATGTTAGCGCGGAGATCGAGAAGGAGGATCACGCGATTACGGAGCAGCAGATGGCTGGTGGGTTTTTTCTGGATGAGCGTGGGGCTACCGAGCCCGAATTCTACTCCAGGAGGCAAATTCGGAGAGTGATTGAGGAAGATGATGAAGATGACGATATGGGAGGCGGTTTCATACCCAAGGGGAATAGTGGTTTTGTGCCAGATGTGTATGAAGGAAGTGGAGGTTTCATCCCAGAAGATGAATCTGCTGGACCTTCGAATTCCATTGGCAACTCCGAACGGCCGCCGCGCTCCCATCAGGAGGATGAGTTCAGTGGTGGGTTCGTTCGCGAAGACGAAGACGAAGACGAAGCGGGAGGCTTTATTCGCGAACAATCCCCTTCGATTCCTAGGACAATCCAAGAAGATGCTGACGTGCAGGGTGGCTTCTTCCCCAAGCATACAATGAGAGACGACCATGGTAGAGGATTCATCGTAGAAGACGAACCAGCCATCCATGACACTCTGCAACCAATGGCCGAAAACACCGATAACACAATACCTACCGAACCCGAAAAATCGACTAAAGAGGTACCCACAAAGCCTTCTGATACCGAAGAGAATGCCACGGAAGACGGGGTATCAGATCTGAAGCGAGAAGAGGAAACAGTACGCGATTTCCTGGAAGAGGCAACCCCTCCTCCTTCTTCTGCTTCAATGTCAGAAACGTCGTTGCCGTTGGAGGACCCAGATGATGAAGATGCTGATCCGGATTGGCTAGTTGATGTTACGTAGCGTAGGCAGTTTGGATCTCGGATAGTAGAGTGTGTAGATGTGTATAGGCTTCAGGCGTTGACACGTTGTACATGAAATGGATATAGTTGTATGAACGCTGTCGAGATCTTATTTAATATCTGCGCTGTGACAAGTGAGTCAGTGGTTTGACGGTGCCCCTTGGTAGCAAGGGATACACATGCATCCATCACCATCTGCAATATCTGCAGAATACTTTTGAACTTTGTATCAACACAAACATATAAAATATGGCTGTTTAATCACATATCTGGAATTCATCACCAGCCCGGGGGTGAGACATCCTGAGTGCCTTATTGAAATATCATCACGTGATCTCGCGTCGTGTTTTCTTCTTGTGCACAGGCCAACGAAGGTTTATTCGAAAGTTTTGTTCGCATCCACATCCATCTTGTTTCCTATTTCTCCATCACTTCTTATCAACATCTCAAAGTCATCCATATAACAGAAGTTGGGCTTGTAACTGTGCGCCATACACGGCGCGCTCTCACGATGCTCGACGACAGAGAGCTTGGGGCTCTGGATACCCGCTTGGAGTTCTTCAAAACCTCGAACCAAACGAATCAGGATCAACTCCAGGTATGACTTGAGAGATCAGATGTAGGAATAACGTTAAGCTAACTCATTCTAGACACTTCTCAAAGAACATGCCCGGTTATTGCAAGAGTACAAGGTACTGAAAAACAGAACTCAGGCTGGGAATGAACATCAAATCCCTGCCAACGTGGGCAAGGATTCGTATGTTCTCGTGGTTATTGATGGCAATGGCTACGCCGTAAGTTCCTTCTGTCCCTGTTTTATGTCATTCCTAATCATGAGAAGTTCGAAGAAGAGCTGGCTAAGAGTGGATCGGTTGGAGGAGCCAGAGCCGCTCGAATGCTGAACGAGGCAGTTCGAAAACATATTGATGACTCACTTCCACATCTTCGTGGTCGCCGCATAATGGTTCGTGTATATGCAGACTTCCGGAAACTGGCCACACTTGGGACGCGCAAAGATCCCGAAGCTTTCTTACCCAAGTTTGCAGCTTTCGCGGGAGGATTCTCAACAGCCATAGACTCTTTTGACTTCGTTCCTGTGCCTGGTAGAAAAGGAGCGCGGTTCAAAGTTGCGGGTAAGTTTTCAGAACATAAATCGCTTCTAGTGGGCACTGACTTGGGTCAAAGCGAGCTTCAAAGTTGGTGTTGAGGATGACACCTGCAGTCATATCCTCTTCGCCGGTTGCCACGACCGTTCTTATCTAGCAATGCTCCAATTTTACAGTGCTATGCGTGACAAGATCACTCTTGTTCGAGTTTCAGAGTTCAAGTCTGAATACTCAACGATGGGCTTCAACCACACATCGTTTCCTGGCCTATTTAAGTGGGTGCACATGCATTCGTCCTCGGAACTATCAACACCTAGCCCCTCCGTGCAAGGTCAAATTGAGAATAGAGGCGCGCACACAGAGCAAGAGGGACCAGAGAGTGATGATTGGTCTGAAAATACAAAAGCCGCATCAGTAGCACAGGAGAGGCAAATCGAGGCGGATGCAGAACCATGCAAGTTTTTCCAAAAGGTTAGATCATCCCTTCCTAGCTGACAGGCTCCTAGCAGCAGATCTGACTATGACAGGACTCTTGCCGATATGGGAGCAAATGCAGATTCCAGCATCAGATCCTCGAACAGCGCCCCGGACTTCAAGACAATCCAAAATCGGGGAAATGGCAGGAATCTCGCAATTGGCGCGCCCTGGATACCCCGAAAGACTTGACCAGCAGCCCGACACATTCGCGAACCAAGAGTACACAAGAACCAACAATCTGGAAGAAAAATACTTCGAACCCCAGCGAGAAACAGGAGAGCACTCCAAAGGACGAGGAAATCTGGAAGCCCTCGAACAGTCCTCACGTCATCAAACACGGAACTACAATGGACCCCTCAAGCCCATCGTCGTCCTTGCTCACCTCCGCCGTCTCAGGCTTCATCCCCCTAAACGCATCCAACCAACGCCTCGATACCTACCTTCGGGCCCCAACATCCACCGAATGGGACGCTTACACCACCCGCTTCAAGCAACGCAAGCCTTGCAATATGTATCATTTGCAAAATGCCTGCGCCGCTTGCATGTGTCCCTACGACCATTCTCCCCTTGAGCCAGAAATCAAGAAGACGCTGGAATTTGTAGTGAGGAAAGTGCCGTGTCAGCGCGGGAGCGCGTGCCGTGATGGTGCTTGTGTGTTTGGACATGTGTGTCTGAAGAAGGGGTGTGAGGGGCAGAATGGCAGTGGGTGCCGCATGAAGAAGAAGATGCATGGCGTTGATATGAACGTCGAGTATTGGGTCCCAGTGGAAGAAGATTTGGTTCATGGAGAGATTAGTGAAGTAGAGGCGGGTGCAGGGGAGGCGGACCAAGGAGAGACCGGCCAAAGAGAAACAGGTGGCTGGAAAGAAGACGGGGCAGTAGTTCAAGAGAAGGATGCGGATGGGAACTGGTGGTGAATACATGCACGAGGGGTAATGACATAACTCCGGTTTGTCCGGCAGCGACCCCTCGAAAATGTATCTATAAAAGTTTGGATCGGCGGAGGGCAAATAGCCATTGTTAACTGGCTGATGTGGTGCTAGCGGCATGCTTGCAATGAGAATTAAGTAGAGTGAAAGGCCTTCGATTGGTGGTATAGGGAGAGCCTCTATAACATTAGTCTTTAACGTAGATCCAATCACTAAGTCTCAATACACATAAAACACCACTGTTTGATGCTCGCTTGGATATCAATAGATCAGCAGAGAAATACGTCAACTTGTACGGAAACTGCAAGTGCTTTTCCTCTTAAACGCACGTGTTCCCCTCGTACAGCTGTACCTAGGTAAAGTGCTGGCACCAGCAGATGTCACCTCGTACCTACTATCGAATTCCATGGAATGACCTTTGTAGTCATCATGATAGAATCGCGCGCTTGGTAGAAAACGTTTTAGCATTCTCGTATATAAACCCAAAAGGGACTGTCCACGTGCGGGACACCCCGGAAGCGTTCCACTTTTCTTATTTCGACCTCCAACCTCGCTTCTTTGCTTCAACTTCATGTCTTTACAATCATCATAGTCCATCTTGAATTCGAGCTGGAAATTGGAGTCTCATCCGGTACTCGACGCGTCCTTGTCTAGCCGGACGGTTCCTCTCAGGAAATGAGAGATGGCGCGCATCGCGCTGCTTATGGCGTCGATCTGGCCATGCTCCCCTGATCGAAAGCACGAAAATAACCACAGCGAAGCTTAAACAAGCTTTCTATCGATAATCTCCTTGACCCGAAGAGAGGTCCCCTCAACGCCACCAAATTATCAAGACCTGTAATCGTCTGGCAAATGTTCACGAGGCTTGCTGAGTCTGTGCAGTAGAACAGGGGTTGGCGATACGCGACCTCATGGACTTCTGGGCGCGTCACCCTTGCGTCCAAATTGGACGAAGGCGTGGGAAAGTACAAAAAGCGGCGGCTCTCCTGATGCTGGAGCAAGTGTGATTCTGTGGTGTCCCGTGTCGTCCCTTCCACGATTCGGTTTGTCAACGATCGGTCCCTTGCAGATGTCACGCTCTCTTTAATTCAGCCTTCGATAACACGCTCAACGCTTCCACGGATATATTACAGTCGTTGTCCTTCACTACACGCGTCTCGCTTGCAATCGCTTAGTTGCATATCATACTTAATTAATCTGTAATTCACACACTTCAGTTTCAATATGAAGTTTTCATTCGCTGCCATCGCCGCAGTTGCTTCGCTTGTCAGCGCTGCACCGGCAACGTAGGTATTCCAAAATACATAAGGGTGTTGAAATCGACTAACCTTTGCAGTGAAGACATAAACAAAAGGGCCGTCGCGTTCAACTGGGGTGGCACCAAGGTCAGAGGCGTTAACATCGGCGGCTGGCTGGTCATCGAGCCGTTCATCACCCCATCTCTCTTCGATAAGGCTACCAACGGAGGCTCATGGGTCGTTGACGAATGGACTTTCTGCCAGAAACTTGGAAAGACAGGCTGCCTCAATCGCCTGAAGCCCCACTGGGATAACTTCGTCAAGCTTTCCGACTTTCAGAAGATCAAGAATGCTGGATTCAACGTTGTCCGTATTCCCGTTGGTTATTGGTCATACCTTGATGCAGGAGGTCCTTACACATTTGGAGCCGCTCCATACCTGGATAAAGCCATCGGATGGGCTCGGCAAACTGGCCTGAAGGTCATCATTGACCTCCACGGAGCCCCCAAGTCGCAGAACGGCTTCGACCATTCTGGTCACAAGCTCTCGGCCCCTCAATGGGGCCAGGGAGATAGTCTTGCACAGACGCACAAGGTGCTCAAGATCATAGAGGACAAATACGCCATTCCCTCTATGCAAGACGTTGTCATCGCCATCGAACTCCTCAACGAGCCCTTCCTCTCCAAGCTCGACCCCAACTTCGTCAAGACCTTCTACCGCACCGGATACAACAACCTCCGCAAGATCAGCAACACGCCTGCTATGATTCACGACGGTTTTTGGGACCCAGCTTGGCTGAACGGATTCTTGTCGCCTTCAGATAATAACGCGCAGAACGTCATTGTAGATCATCACGAGTACCAGATCTTCGATACAAACCTCGTCGCCATGAGCCCCGCCCAGCACAGGTCCCAAGTCTGCGCCGCAGCTAACGGCTACGCAAATTCGGATAAGTGGACTATTGTCGGCGAGTGGTCCGGCGCCATGACAGATTGTGCCGGCTATCTCAACGGGTACATGCAAGGCTCTCGTATGGAGGGGACTTTCCCCGGCTCGCGGAGAGTCGGCTCTTGCTCTGGAAAGTCCGGGCGCGTTAGCTCCTGGAGTCAGAGCTGGAAAGACGATACGAGAAAGTATATTGAGACGCAGTTGGATGCTTTTGAGGCCAAGACTGATGGGTGGGTCTTTTGGAACTTCAAGACTGAGGGAGGTGCTGGAGAATGGGATTTGTTCCAGTTGCTGGATGGGGGTGTGTTCCCGCAACCGATTACACAGAGGAAGTTTGGCAAGTTTTGTAACTTCTAGGTTGTGGACGAGGGAAGGAGATGGTATGATGAGTGGTTAATGTTTAGGGTTCATGCTTTGTATATATTTTGGGGATGTGGGGGATGGCATGATTGTTATGGTGCGGGGTTTTGCATTGCTGGGGCGTACACATAACCAACTATGATTGAAAAGTGATTAATACGGGGTTGGACCCAATTACCACGGTAGCAATAATAAGATCAGTATCAGAGAAACAAGTAGTGAGAATCTGTCGCGGAGGCACATAATGTGCAAGACAGTATTGCTTAATTGAGGTAATTCAATCCGGGGTTGCAGTTCCACGCTCAAAGTCAGCGATGATGGCAGGCGTCGTGTTGCACTTGGCGGCGAGGTTCTTTTGTGTCAAGGTGGTGCCCTTGTCGTTTTTGGCTTCAGAGCGGGCTTTGAAGATGATCTGCCTGACTTGCACACCCACGGTTTTGGGTTTGACGGTGTCATCTGAGTGGTCAACTTTGGTGATGAGGGAACCTCGTACGTGCAATATTTCGATTCTCTAAATCGGATAAGCTTATGTATGGCGGAAGCATCTCTAATAGCTGTCGCAGCCTCCAATACAATCATATATGGAAATACAAAAATGCAAATCAGTGTAGAATAAATATCCATGAAACTACGATGAGGTGCACCTATCCAGTGGTCAAGAAAAGCGGGCAAGAAGCACAAAACTCTGGAGCAGCTTCCAGCGCAAACCATGTGTCACTTCTAGGAAAAAGGTCCAGTGTCAGCGTCTGAAGGCGTATTCTCTTCATCATGCACCTTTTCAGGAACATAGGAGTCATTAAAGTCGAACCCAATCCCTCTCCGTAACAGCCCTACCCCGAGACAAGGACGCTGGTCCCAATAGCATGACGCCGGGCAATGACATCTCAGAGTTCTAAAGCTTGTTAACATTTATCCGTGGTAGTAAGTGATAAGCATTAAAAGCACTTACAGCATGGTAGGCGGAATATCAAGAATCCCTTTCAGTTCTTTGTCGTGGTCGTGACCACATGTTTTGGAATCGCATTTCCCGGCCTTAGACTCATTCTCGAAGATAGCAGTCCATTTCTTTTTGTTGATGTTTTGATCTAGCCAGTCAGGCGGGTGGTGGGGATGGGTTTGATGTTTCGGAGGAGCTGGGAATGGCACAACGGAGGTTCGATGAACGTGCTGAAAGATCTATATTCATCCACAACGACACCAGCGAGCACGGAATGCTTCTTGCTGGCGAGATCGAAGTGTATTTTGGACAGCCACTTATAGTGGATGTGGTTCCCCTTGGTCGTAGTGAGCACTTCTGCAAAGACTACCACATGTTTGAAGATCTTGCGGGTACCCTGCCAGGCTGCCTCCAGAGCTTCTCCGTGGGCTTGCTTGTTAAGGCGAAGGATGGGGAAATTGATACGTGTCGCTATCAGACGGATATCACGACGTTTGCCGGGATCTTTCCTGCGATCCTCTGGGAACAAGTCGATGAATGAGGATTGAGTCTCTCGGACGCATGTCAGGAGGTAGTTTAGCACAATCCGTCTTGTTGAGATGCTCGTCTTCTTTTCCTGTCTGCGAGGTGTTTATGATGGCGACTGCGTTCTGCCTTTCTTCACATGTTAGATCTTCAACACGGGTCAACACAGCAATAATGTATTGTCCAATAGTCTGGTGCCTTCATATTTCTTTGTGAATATACTTATACGTTACCTAGTATACAATTATCAGCTGATGAAAGAGAGAAGGAGAGTACCAGTTGTGGACTACGATTACGTTTGCAAGCTTAAGATATGCGGCTATCCAAATTCTCGTATCCAACTTGGTAACCGATGATTATACCAATACAGCCTCTTAGCCAACACAATCAACCGACCCGTGTCCCCAAACATCCAACAAACTCCTCACTCTTCCCTCATTCGCCGCTCAATCCTACCCAACCGCGGCGGGGTCTCATCCATAACCTCACCTCCTTCACCCGCATGCCTCACCCACGCACTATCCAGCTCCTCCCTCATCATTTGTTCTTCTGCCTCTCCCGAGTTCTCTTGATTCTGTTGCGGAGAGGAGATTCTCTGCCGGCGACCGGGAATCGAGCTCCTCTCCCAAATGCGCTGTCTGCTTCGCTCTACCATGGGGTTCGTATACGAACCCTGAGTTTGAGCTTGGCGCGTAGCCGGTCCAGGTGGTGTGCGAATTGAAGAGTTGCGAGGCGGAATAGCATCTACATGTGGGCGCCCTGAACCGGGTTCATGAGGTGTGCGCATTGACGCGGGTGCTGCTGGACGGCCTTGAGATACGACTCGAGATTGATGAGGAGACAATGGGCTAGAGTCCCTTCCGTCTGGGTTGTAGCTCGGGGCGGCTGGATTTAGACCTCGTGGAGATGGCCCAGCTGGCCACATTCGCATACGCTGGCGATTGGAGACATCGGATGGGCGGGGAGGTGCGAATAATCCCATCGGGGGGAGACTTCCTGAGGGGTTGGTGGTCCTCTCGTGTGCGGGTGTTCTACCGCTGCCTGTACTTGCGTTGGTAGCCGGAACATTTTCACTTGACCTTTGAACACGGCTGCGAAGACTGGGCTGCTCCCTATGCATACGAATTTGCTCATCGTAGGAATAAAGCGCAGAGGGTTGTCTCCCCATGTCATCTCTCCGACGAATCACATGGTTATGTTGATCGTAGGAGGTCTGAGGTCCAGAAGCCTGACGAGGAGCTGAGGTGGTCTGGGTCGGATGATAGGGGTGTGCCCTGTGAGAGACGAACGTCGATCGATCTGAGGCATGAGCGTGAGCTTCTGATTGCCTTACTAGCCGTGATGAGTGCGTGTCAGCACGTTGCTGTAGAAGATCCAGAGGAGATGACAGATTCCTCTGAACAGCGTCGACTGCATCGCTAACGTTGATCAGATCGTTCTCTATAATCAAGCCCGCTGATGGTCTTGGTGTGCTTTGGGCGCTGTGAACACGCGAGTATGGACTCGCTGGTAGGGGAGACAATCCATGCTGTCCTCGCGCTGTCCCGAGATTTGGCGAAGAGTGACTGGCAACCCTAGGCGGCGGCTGCGGGCGAGAATCACGTCGAGCTTCGATCTGTGAGGGACGAATTGGGAGGTAAACGCCCCGACTAGCATGTCGGGAGGGCGCAGCTCCATCATACTGGGCGTTGCTGAGTGTTACTCTATGTTGAGACTGATTGCTACTTGATTGCCGTGAGTCGGGTAACTCGTAGTAGGAGTAGGGCTGGCTCGAGCTGGAAGATGCCTCGCTAATCCTCTGATGAAGATCTCGCGGCAGACCAGAATAGGGATCATGTTCATCTCTTCTAGAATTACGTTCGTCCGCTGAATCATAGACAAAAGATTGATCGTATTCAGAATGACTCGTTCCCGAAGGTGTCTCCATGGCGGGCCGTAGCAAGTCTGAGCTGTCAAGATCATGACGTCGATTAGATAGGTCGCTGTGTGAAGCAGACCCTCTGAGTGATTGAGTCTGCTGTGTATCACGTCGTCGAGGCTCTGATCGGGGCACTATTTGATATGTTTGGAAGGTGTATTGGTCTGGAGCCCTGAAATAGCCCCGCAAAAAAAGTGTTGGGGGGCTTCTGTCTGCACTAGAATGCTGTGGTAGTTCCCGAGGAGCGGAGCGCTGGCGAGCAGTATTCGCCAGTGCTCTTGGCCTTGGTGTCTGAAGCGGATCAACGATGCCGTCAGTGGAATGCCGCAATCGATTGTCATTATCAGGTGTTTGGGCCTGGGTTGCATTTCGACCCGTATTCCCAGAGGGAGAAAAAGAGCCGTCGCCCTCAGTATTGCTCCTAGTAGAGGATGCGGTCGGTGAGCCTTCATGGTTACCCGTTACTCCGCCCCTGAGGGCCAGCCGGAACGGAAGTTGCATGGTGCGTGGTGTTGTGCCCAGACGCTGGCTTGAAGGACGGGCAGGAGTGTGTTCTTCTTGACTGTCTGACAGTGATGAAGTCGGTCCATTGTCGTCAGCAAATTCGCTGTTGGCCTTAGCAGAGTCCCTTCGACGATGGGGGTCGTCGTCCGAATCCAGGTCAGTGGACATGTGTATTGCACGATGAGGTCTGAGGATTGGTATGTTCCCAAGACTTGTGAGAGCGTCATCCCTGGAACGCACCGCTCCCCGCCGAACATGTGGCCTGGTATCAGGTTGAAATGGAATCCGTGTAGACTTTGCTGATACTGAGGGTTTCGGTACTCCTGCTTGTCTACGTGCCATGCGACGGCGGGTCTCCTCGACATCGGCAGGCGTCAATGTAATCTCGGAGGGCCTCAGGCGTAACATTGTGAGGCACGCTCATGTATTGTGTGGATGTGTAGGAAATGTAATGAAACAAGGGCTTGCAGAAAGCCAAGATGAGAAGAACGAGTGGAAAGCCAATCCAAGACTTCTGAACCAAACCAAATAGCCAGATTGATGGGAAGAGAAGACGAGGGTTTGGGACGGTAGGAAATCATGCTACTGTCTTACCTGCTACAGGGCTTCCTGTCGCCCTTGCCATCAGTTGCTCTGCAGGAGAGCATGATGGTACTCCTTTCAACTGAAGGTGCCTGCCTCACACGATTCAGGGAGCTAAAGGTAGGGATGGAATTGGTGCATTTGAGTTGCCTACCTGATACCTTTGATCTGACTACCTCTGAAGACGCAGAACGGAAGCCATTGGACGGGTTTGACTTGACAAGAGATGGCAAGAAGGATGTAGCTGTCCACGGTGGAGGCATGGACGATGCCAAGGTGCCCAACCAGCACCTCTCCAAGCAACGCACTATTAATCGGCAGTGTTTCACTTGCCGGGTTGTGGAAAAAGGTTATTCTAAACAAACATGGCGATAAAGTTTCCAAGGCCCCTCACGTGGCGGGGGATGGGAGAGATGCAGTGGCCAGAAGTGGCCAGAGGTGGCCATTCAAGGCTCACCACAAGCCAGAAGAGGGCACGCACATGCCATACAGGTGAACCGGGGAGCGGAACAGGGAGCAATGCACGCTGCCATATTGATTTGCGTAACGGTTGCACAAGGCCCCGGCATGGTGATGGCATCGCATGCAGCGCTGGTGGTACAGACGTGACCAGAATCTGGCCCCCGGGGTGTTTGAGCCCGCGGCTGCCAGCGCTCCTGTGAGGCCAACCGGCGCGAAAGGTTGTTCCGATGCGCTGGCGGAGTGCGGAGGGATCAAGCTGTGAGCTCTGAGGTGTGGTGTGGATGTGGACTGCGCGTCTGCGCCTTTCGGGTCAGATCCCGAGGTCGCCAAGATATCTGAATCTCCTGCACCTCCGTCAACAGCCTCACGACAGCGCTCCCTCTGCCCGTCTCCGTCTGCGACGGCTGTTCTGCCCTGCTGCTCCTGGCCTGCGGGCTCTTCCCACGCCATCGCGGCGCCTTTTCCGATATACCTGTCGCTCGCTGCTCTCTCCGAGGTCCCGCGACCCCTGGCAGACGGCCGCTTCGCACACCCACCATCCGCTCGTTAGCAGACGCATACGCACTCCCCCCACAGCGCCACGATGAATGGCGACCTGAGCCTGTCGCAGTCCCTTGGCGGCCTGCGCATCGCGAACCCAGACGAAGATCTTAACTCACCGTCGCCGCCGCCGCAGCGGCTTGCAGACACCCCCGAGACTGCCTCTGCCCAGCACCAGGCCCGCCCGCCGTCATCGCCAGCGTCGTCGTCGCGTACTGTCCCCGACCAGCAACGCCAACCGCCCGCGTCGCAGCCGGCATTGCTGGCCCTCCCAGAGCCCGAGCCCGCGTCCGGATCGCTGGGCTTCGACCCGAGCACCTTCACAAGCGGCGCTCCCGTCGCGCCGCCCGCCCACGTCTCCCCGATGGCGTCGCCCATGACCGCCGAACCCGCCTCGTACGCACCGCGGCTGCTCCACCGGCAATCGCTGCCCCTCGCACACCAGGCCCAGCAGCAGGCCTCCTACCCGCCGTATGCGGCCAGCCCCATAGCCCAGTCGCGGAACATGCCCCCGTCGCAGCGGCCCATTTCCACCAGCATCTACAGCCATTCCAACCTCTCGTCCAGCTCGGCTACGGCGACATCGAATCCAGGCACATACCGGTACAATGACGAGGGCATGACGGCGGACATCAGACGGACGGCCAGCTCGCGCGTTGCGCCAACCGGCGTACCGACCAGAGAGTCGAGCAGGAGCGAGAGGGGGTACAGGCAACCCGGTCAGATGATAGGGAATGGCCCTGCGCCGCCTCGGAGGAGCTCGCGGCGGCTACCTGTTGACGGTGCTCACGGGGGTACACCGCCCATCGCCAGTCAACTGTCTGGCTCACCATACGGCCACGAAGGCGGTCCTCTACCCATGAATGAAGATTGGAAGGACAGGGGGGCCGCCATCGGCACAAGACAGGAGATTGATCAGAACGGAAGACCCGTAACCAGAGTGGTAAAGAAGGGCGTCAAAGACTTCAATTTTGGGAGGACGCTTGGCGAAGGGTCGTATAGTACGGTTCTTGCTGCCACAGACCGGCAGACACTGCGCGAATACGCCATCAAAGTTCTCGACAAGAGGCACATAATCAAAGAAAAGAAGGTCAAATATGTGAATATCGAGAAGGACACCCTGAATCGATTGACAGACCACCCTGGCATTGTTCGACTATACTACACTTTCCAGGATGAGCGCTCACTCTACTTTGTTCTCGACTTGGCAGCGGGAGGAGAACTGCTCGGTTTCCTCAAGAAGATGCAGACTTTCGACGTAGAGTGTACGAGGTTTTACGGCGCCCAGATTCTGGATGCGATCGATTACATGCACGCGCGTGGGGTGATACATCGCGATTTGAAACCAGAGAACGTGCTCCTGGATGACCAAATGCACGTCAAAATCACGGACTTTGGAACAGCCAAAATATTGGACCTGAAAAGATCCAACGGGGTCGGATCCTTCACTGGCGATCCTACGGAGGGTATAGAAAGCGACCGGGCGAGCTCCTTTGTCGGAACAGCGGAATACGTCTCGCCTGAATTGCTGACGGACAAGAATGCGTGCAAGGCCAGCGACTTGTGGGCATTTGGCTGCATCATCTATCAGCTGCTTGCAGGGCGGCCTCCCTTCAAGGCTGCCAATGAATATCTCACTTTCCAGAAGATTGTGGGACTGGAGTATACGTTTCCAGACGGATTCCCCCCAGTCGCACGGGACTTGGTAGAACGATTGCTTGTGTTGGATCCAATCAAGCGACTCCCAATCGAGCACGTCAAGACTCACCAATTCTTTGACGGCATGAGCTGGGGTAAAGGATTGTGGAAGCAAAAGGCGCCTCGACTAAAGTCATATGTGCCACCACCACACGAGACTATCAAGCTGAACGGCAACTACAACCAATACCCCACGAAAGAAGTACTCGCTAGTACCAGTGTATCTGGCCCAAGCACACCTGCCGCACTGGCGGGCCATCAGCAAAGGGCACCGCCCAGGCTCATCACAGAACTTCCTCCCCCAAGTCAACTCGATATTGATTGGTCACCAGTGCTAACCAAGCGAGACGAACGGATCTTGAAACTGGGTAATATGTTTGTTACACAGCATCCCGCTGGTCACCCTCTGGGAGGAAAGGACGAAGCCGCGCCAGAAACCCCCAAGAAGTTTTCGCGTTTCTTCAGCAGTAACACTGTGAAGAAACGGCAACGACTGGTCATGATCACCTCCAATGCCCGGGTCCTGATGTGCGCTGCTGGAACCAACGACAAGAAGCTGAAAGAGGAGGTCTCGCTTCTCGCTCAAGGCTGTTCGTGGAAGATATTCCAAGATTCAAAGGGCCTCACGGCATGGTGTGTCGAGACTGTACGTACCCCTCCAATATCTCCACCCTATTTTGCTCACCTTCACAGCGCGATAAACAATACGTCTTTGAAGACCTCAAAAGCACAACCCTAGACCCAGACGGTTCCAAATATTCGACCCAAGAATGGACCGACGAGCTCGAGCGAGCCCGCGACTACGCTCTCTCCCAAACCATCACCAACCAATACCCCGGAGACTCTACTCTCAATGATCTCCAAATGAACTCTAGCCTCTCTAGTCCTACGAGTACGTTAGGTGGGGACTCTGCCCTGGACGGGGTCAACATACCTACATCAAGACACTTGCGCAAAGACCACGGAGATACTGATTCGTTGAAGAACAGGAAACGCTTCAGCAAACGCCACTCAAAAAACGGGCTAGCAAACTTTTGAAGGGGCTAGCGACGCCCCGGCGGCCGCATTTTACGCCAACGCGCTCGGTGGCCTCATAGCGCACCTGCATCTCTTTTTTTCCTTGAGTACACACACATACACACAGCCTTCGACGTTTGACCTTTTGGCATATCGCGGACTCGGAGACGCCCCTTTTTGTCCGGCCCCATGCAGCGATTGGCGTTTTTGGCGTCTGGGCTTTTTGTGCTTTGGTGGGGAGGGCGGGTTGGTTGGGTTGCATGCAAGCGTTTCTTTTCTGAGACTTGTTCATCATGTCATGGGTATCCCTCTTATCATATCATACCTTTTCTTTTGTCCTGGTCGAGTGCAAGGAGGCAGAGGGACGGTTTATAACTGGGCGAAGGTGGTTTTGGTAGACCGCTGTTCTGTTATATCCTATTTTATTATGTTATTTTGTGTTGGGTTTTGTATGGTTATATTGTGGTGTGTTGTTTATTTGTTCCTTCCGAGTCGGGGTTGGTCTATCAAACAGTCTCCCTTCCTATGTACTGCATTGGCGGTTTTTGACTTTTCTACATGTTATTATGTTTCCTGGATACATTTTGGAGTGGATTGAACCTTGGGGCTGGGGCTGAGGTTGGCCGGATATACAAAGCTCCCATTCTCCGATGCTCTTATCCTCTTACCCCCAGAGAGAATCATTCTCAATTGTATCGCAAGATTCATAGCCTTCTTCCTCTCTTATCTTCCCCCTCCAATCCAATTCTTCCTCGAGCTTCGTCTTCCTCGAATCGTCAAAGATTGCTCATGCACACTAGCCATGCAATGCCCCTTTACCACATTTCTTGTATTTAATGGGAGGGTTCTTTGCATATCGATTGATCCATTATTTTCCGAAGGACTGCTGTCTTATACTCAGAGTCGGAATAAAACTACACTGCAAGACAGACGGATGGATGTTGGTTAGGGTTGGCTCGGCTACGTCGGCCTAGTGACGAGAATTGAGAAGTAGATCATATCCATCGTACAAACCTCCCATCACATTCAGACCTCATGGTGATATCAGATATCAGATTAAAAATGTATAGCAGGGTATCTGCCTTCCTAGGTAACACCAATAACTCC
This sequence comes from Amniculicola lignicola CBS 123094, assembly GCA_010015725.1. Classification (NCBI taxonomy): domain Eukaryota; kingdom Fungi; phylum Ascomycota; class Dothideomycetes; order Pleosporales; family Amniculicolaceae; genus Amniculicola; species Amniculicola lignicola. Next base: position 275,600 of record ML977580.1, read on the forward strand.
TCTCGGGGTGCTCTTTCCCAAAAGCTGCATGCAGGTGTGCTATACCCAAAGAACTTCCCACCAGGAAAGAACGACCCAACCCAACCCAATCTACCCCAGCTCAACTTTTACAAAATCCATTCCCCAAACGCCCCATCCTACGTCCGCGCGAATCGGAAATTGATATTCATATATATCGAGGCATGGCACCCCTAGTGCCCCTTCCCCTGCCTCGCCAACCACAACCCCACACTCTCACGCGCAGTCTCGCTGTCCCAAACACTCCCCTCCCCTCCCTTCTTCCACTCCTCTCCACTCGCATCCTCCCCTCCGCCCCGCATCGCTTCTCCCAGCAAGACCTCCAAATCCCGCTTCTGGCTGCTCAACCACCGCTTTATGAAACTGACAGGGTCATTGGACATGGAGGAGTAGAAGGCATGTCGAGCCTTTGATTGCGAGATTGCAGCGATGACGAGGACGAGCTGCTCGTCCAGCGTTTGGAGGGATTGTAGGGTTGCAAAGCGGGACGCGGGTGGCTGAAGAATGCTCTTTGTGAGGGGGGTTAAAGGGTCTGAGAGCGGTATCTGGATGTCGTATACCGTCGGTCTTGAGGGCTCCAGGCCGCTGTCTGCGCTGGGGGAAATGTACTCTTTGTCCACGCGGACGGTGTAGGGGAGAGAGACTGGGGGAAGACTCGTCATGTGGGGTTTTATGAGCTGCGGGATGGAGGGGAAGTAGAAGGTGTCTTGGCCGAACAGGACGCGGAGGTTGGCGTCGCAGTTGAATTTTCGCTCGTCCTCATCCTGTTGAAGATGCCTGGCGCGGGCGTACTCCCAGATGCCCATGATGACGCCGGCACGGTCCTCTTCGTCAGTGTCGAGGAGCTGGGCGAGGGGCTCGGAGAGGCGGAAGCGCTCCGGATTGTGGTAGCGAGTGAGGTTCACGACCATGGGGATGTTCTCGTCGGCCTTGCGCGTGAAGCTGAGCTCGGAGAAGAGCGAGTCCTTGGGGGTGGGGTTCTCCGGGCGCTTCCACTCGATCTGCGTGAAGTTGTCCGGCTGCAGCGACTTGGAGCGGTCGAAGTCGCATACGATGGAGGTAAAGTACTGCGAAAAGACCTTCTCGACGGGCTTGGCCTTCTCTTTCTGGTCATCGGCATCGTCGGCCTCATCTTCTGAGTCAGACTCGGGCAAGCCGTCGTCGGCACCGTCGTCGAGCAGGCGGCCCTGGATGGTGACGGTGTAGGTGCTGTTTGCGCCGCTGTCAAACTCAAAGGCATCCGCGTCCATGTCGCTGCTTTGCCACGGCTGATTCTCGGCCGTGTTCGATATCCAGATGCGCATGGTGCCATAGCGGCGCGTCTTGGAGTGGTGGATCGACTCGGCCAGCTCGAGCTTCTTGCGCATCATGGTCGCATCCAGCTGGCGCTCAACGTCGCGCAGCTGGCGGTAGCGGGCGACGCCGTCGCCAATCGCAATCTCGTCGACGCCGTCGGGGATGTTCTTGTCCGTGGGCATGCTGGCCTGGCGGCGCATCTTCTCGCGCTTCTCCTGCTCTAGGCGCTGCTGCGACTGGTGCATCTGCGACGCCTGCGGGTGCTGGTAGTGCTGTTGGACATGCTGAGGGTTCTGCACCATGAGACCTGGTTGGCGGAACATTTGATCCAAGTCAGCGCGCTTGATCATGGCGGGAGTGGGCGGCGAGGAGCGCAGCAGTTATAGCCCAGGGGAATTGCGGAGCAGTCACGGGTGCGACTGAGGGGAGGAGGGGTGGGAGGGGCGGAAGGAGGGTGTTGCTGCGTAGGGATTGGGAAGCACTCACCAGGACCGCGACGGGAAGCATGCTGCGGTTGGGCGGGAATCGGGTAATTCCGATACTGCGGTTGCATTTTCGGCAGGTGAGAAGGTTTGTCTGCGGCAGCGACGATGGGACAGGCAGCTTTCACGATGAACACACGCGCTGGGGGAGGATGCGGAGGTGATGGAAAGAGCCGCTTGAGGGCGACGCGACTGATTGAAGAGTGCACAGGGCGTCCACAAGGCGAGCTCAGAAAAGGGGGTTTTTGCAGCTACCCCGCAGCCCTTTCGGCTGCCACCACCACTGCACTTCTCTCATCGAGAGACGGCCATGCGCGCATTGTGACACCATTGCCGTGTTGATCGCGCGCTGCTAGACAAGATGGTGGGTGAGTGCCCTGAGTCTGTGTGCGGACATCTTCCCAACACGCATCCGCTCCCATCGTTGTCTCGGCTACGCGATGTCTGGAGGTGACGCGCCATCACGGGTACTGCCAGACCGCACATCAGGCCTAGATCGGCGCACTGCGATTCTGCTTATCGCTGTTTCCTTCATTTCGTCTTCATCTTCCCTTAGGCTACATCTCTGACGATGGCATCCACCATGTGGCCCGGCAGCGGCGCCGACGTCGACCAGGAGGACGCAAAGCTACACCTCGCACAGATCCATGCCGCGAGAACCGTGGGAGGAAACCAACCACCAGCACAGCAAGCCACCATGTATCCGCCGACTGTTATTCGAAAGATTGTAGGCGTTCAGCTTCCAAACAGGCCGCTGGAGACACTCTGGGACCTCGCCATTGAGGACGGCAAGATAGCTACCATTTCATCACATGACGAGGATCCTGCAAGCTATGACTCTCTGCCGGGCATTTTGGAAGGCTGCGGACGGCTGGTGGCTCCGTCATTGTGTCATGCTCATATTCATCTAGACAAGTGCTTCCTCTTGCAGAACGATAAGTATAGTGACCTGCAGATCGAAAAGGGAGACTTCCAGGAGGCCATGGACATAACAGCCGAAGCAAAATCAAGGTTCGATGACCATGATTTGATGAGCAGAGGCCGCCAGCTCATCGAAGAGAGCATCCACTACGGCGTAACAGCAATGCGGGCGTTCGTAGAAGTAGATGCAGGAGTCCAGTTCAAGTGTCTGGACGCCGGAATGAAACTGAAGGAGGAGTTCAAGCAGAGAGTTGACATACAAATCTGCGCCTTTGCTCAATTGCCTCTATTTTCCGGAGAGGGTGGGGGGAAGCAGATCAGAAGTCTAATGTCGACAGCGGCTCATCAACATGGCGTCGATGTTGTTGGAAGCACCCCATATGTTGAAGACGATGAGGCTGCGTCCAAAAAGAACGTCTCATGGCTTATCGATCTTGCCATCACTGCAGACAAGTACATCGACTGGCACCTCGATTACTTCCTTGAGCTAGACAAGAAGCCACTTATCTGGTCCGTGTTAGAAATACTTAAAGAGAAGACGTGGATGGAAAAGAGTGGGAAGCAGATCACATTAGGCCATTGCACCCGTCTTACACGATTCCAAGAAGAAGAGTGGAGACAACTTAAAGACAGTATAGGGAATCTTCCCATAGCCTTTGTTGGTCTTCCGACGTCTGACTTGTTCATGATGCGGACCAAGGAAGGGCTCCGAGGGACATTGCCAGTGATGGAGTTGATAGATGAGTACAGCCTCGAAGCAGCGATTGCAGTGAATAACGTGGGAAATGCGTTCACGCCGCAAGGCAACTGTGATCCTATGAGCATAGCCAGCTTGGGGGTCGGTGTTTACCAAGCTGGAACAAAGCATGCTACGGAGATATTATACGCAAGTGTACACTTGAAGAAATTTCCGAGGAACCAAGCTGACGTCTATCTAGCAAACTGTGTCATCCAGAGCGAAGACCGCCATAGGATACACACACCCAACCTCTCTCGAATTGAGGGAAGGAGAGCCCGCAGACCTGGTCCTTTACGATGGTGCCGATACGGGGTGGAGGGCTGGAAAAAGTATCGCGGAAATCGTATATGATCCCCCAAGAAAGCGTCAAACAATTTGGAGGGGAAAGGTGACCGGTTATTGATAGCACCCCAGTTTCGACAATAAGAGGCTGTTGGTTGTGAGGCATGTTGTGGTGAATTCCAATCTGATTGATCTTTCAACGGGACACGGTGTACATTCACGTCAACGTCGCCCTTTCACGTCAAGGCGCGTAACGACACGCGTGTGTTTGTTTATTTATCTCGACCTCGACCTCGTTTGCCCAAAATTTTCTTGCAAACTCGCAACCATAATCAATATCCTCTCCACCGGTACTCACCTTCTCTGGCACAGCAACCCACCATGGATCCCAACGACTTCCTTTCGACATTCTCCAGCATGTCGAGAGAGCGGGTGTCTCTTTTTGTATCTCCATCAGATGATCAGATTAACAGAAACAGAGGTTCCAACTACCTCGCTGAATTCCTCAACACCCAAAATATCCCTCTCGCTTCCGCTCCAATTCAGCCTGCCACCTTCATCCAGGACACCCCGCTGCCGTTGATGCCGGAGAAGTGCGACATCTTTCTCGCGCTTGTGGCAGGGCATCCTCATTTGGTCACGATTTCGATGCTCTTGCGCCACGCACGCTGTGGGTTGATGTCGAAGCCGGCCTGCTATGCCGCCATTCGGTTTCAAATTGGTCCTCATGATACCCTCCTCAATATGGCGCTTATGGACCTCTTCGAAATCCAATCTCCCACTCAGCAGTTTCCAATGATTGACGTGGGCCCGCCTGCCCTTGGCGACTTCTTCGAGGTCCCACTTCCTACTCCGCAGATTCCAGCAATTCGTCTAGGTGCGCCTGTTCCTCAGCTGCAGCCCCAGCAAGAGGATCGTCAGGAAGCCTCACCTCAAGAAAGCTCAAATCTTGAAGGCTCAAATCAGGACGGGGTAGACCAGGGAGACCAAGCTCAGGACGACGCAAAACATAGCAACTCCAACCACAAGAAGGAACACCCATACCCCGCGCCTCCCACTTCCACCGCAGCAACACCTTGGGGAGCCAATACATATCCTGGTGTGGAACTGGCCAGCATCAAATCTGTAGATACTCCCATATCTCATCCCAAAAGGACCCCCCGCCACCCTTCGCGTAGGCACCCACAGAAAGTTGATCAGAGCCAAACTCAATCACACCACGCAACCAATAACTCCGAAGCTTCAAAGCCTCGTCGTCGAGGCGGAGGCCCGTTCGTCCACAGTATTTGTGGCGCTCGATTCTGGAGTAGGGATAATGTCAGGTCGCATCATCATGGGCAACAGGGGAGGAAGGGTTGTAAGGAGAGAAGCGGAAATCCGAATATTTCTTGGTGAGTTTGAGGACGTGTAGCTAGCCGAATCAGGTATGGGTTTGAGTGTAAGTGTTGACGCATGTTGTTAGGGATGCAGACCCAAGTTGCCAGTAGTAGGCTTGGGGACCAGGCATGGGGGGAGGATGTGGAGCATGGGGAGACAAGGTAGAGCATGGGGTGAGGAGATGGAGCATGGAGCATGGAGCAGGAGGGCTTTGAGACAAGGAATCCGTGTTCCTTACGTGTCTCGCAAAATGGAGAGAGCGGATGATGATGCAGATTGGAGTGTCTTGGGCATTGCTCCGACCAACATTGGGTTTGTGTAACATGTGTACATTAGAACCCTGCCTTGTCAGACGGCATGTCTAAACGACCCTTACACCTACAGTATACCAAAACACATACATACCACATAGTCTCTAATCTATTCGATGTTGATGTAATTCCCAGCCCTCCGTCCGCAAACGGACATGTGTCGTATAAGGTCCCGAACAAAGAGATGCCTATACACCTATCTCATGTCTCATCCCAGATTTTCACGGCATCGAAACCACACTGCATTGATATACAACCAAGATGTCGACGCCAAATTACTCCATCTACGCGATTGTCGTCTACTGGGTACTGGCTCTGGTTCCACATTACTATGGCGTAAGTCACTGCCCCCTTCCTCGCTCTCAACACATGTCTCTCTCTCTCTCTCTCTCTCTCTCTCTCTCTCTCTCTCTTTCCCCCCTCCATCTCCCCTAATTCCATAATCTAACACGTAACCCCACAGCTCTATCTCCTCTTCCGCACCAGCCAACAAAAATACAACAACCACCGACCCTGGACGCCCGAATACACCAGCAAACTGCGCGCCGCCGTGGGCGAAAAAACATGGAGCACGTACGAAAAGCTCGAAGCAGTCTCGCACAACGCATTTGAGAATGCGCCGTTGTTCGTTGCGGCCGTAGTGTTGGGTACCGTTGCGGGAGTGGGGAAAGGCATGTCACTTTTGATTCCCATTTTGTTACGGTGGATTGATGAGGCAGATATTGGGGAGAAGAACTGGGTTGATTGTTGGAGCTAGGCTATCAAGTCGACTATATATCGATCACTGAGC